>CAEFZY010062490.1:0-83631 GCA_903066815.1 Brachyrhaphis roseni
ATAGATAGATAGATAGATAGATAGATAGATAGATAGATAGATAGATAGATAGATAGATAGATAGATAGATAGATAGACAGATAGATAGACAGATAGATACTTCTTGACAAGACAGTTTTTTTATTTAAACAAACTTTGCTCTAAATGTTAATTGGAAGATTAAGTAAGACCATAAATATTACTGAATGTCAAGGGATGGCTATCCAAATCTCTATCACTATTTTAGAGCTAAATGTTAAATTAGGACTGTACATTAGGCTTGTTTCCGTCACAAGATTTGGTGAGCAAAAAGGCCACAAAGGAAAGACCAAAGTAGCAGAGAGCCGATTTTGTCCAGACTAAAATTATAAAAAGCTACACATTTGGTCCGAGCATAAATTTCACAGCTGTGATGTCAAAGAGGAAAGCAATTACTTTAATCCAGAGAAGGTGGGCTTAGAAAGACTGCAAATATGTACACATCACCTAACAGTCTCCCCTCGCGCTTCACAGCCCTCATCATTTGAAATGAAGTAGGCATGAAGGCTGCTAAGCCATGAAATGTAACTGCAATGCACATAGTACCAGATTATGCCTTTTGCAGGCAAAATGATTCACAGTAGAACATGTTACCATAATAGAAAATGTGCAGTTTCACAAATGCAAAATGAAATATAGCCAGTACAGTTGTACTGAAGCTGATCTACTGACACATGAAAAGAACAAAATAGATCAAATAAGTCATTTAACTGCATCTATTGTAGAAGTAAATAATGTAGATTCTGTTATTTTCAAAGCTGCAAAAATGATCATGACCTGGAAACACTAGGGACTCACCAGCCTGGTTGGTGGTGATGTCTATGGTGACATGTTGTGCTGGGTATGGACTCTTGTTGCTGACACCATTGACAGCTTGTATCTCAAAGCTATAGAGGGTGTGAGCCAACAGGTTACTGATGAAGACCCTGGTCTCTGTCAGACCCAGCTGTCTAGTAACAAAGTCCACATTGTCATCGCAATGTGAACAGGAGCGTCGGTCCGCTCTGCACTTCTTGCACACGATGTTGTAGACGACATCATCTCGGCCGCCTGTTTCCCTGGGAGAATGCCACTCCAGGATCACTGAGGTCTCATTCACTATGGAGATCACATTCCTTGGGCTGGATGGAACGCCTGAAAAGACAACATGTTTATTTTTTAATTATTTTTTTTCTTTTACTTTTGTTTTTTTTTCCACACCCAGATGTTTACTCATTGATCTAAAAATAGATATACACAGCCATAAATGGATGATATTGTGTTGTCTCTGTATACACTTCCTGAACTATAAATATGTTTTTTACATATTAAAAAAAACCCTATCACTATGTTGTGACTGTATATTATTATTATTGTTATTGTTATTGTTCATATTATTTCTTTTAAATTGTTTTTAACACTTTAAGAACTTTTTGAGGGAACCTATGTATTTGTTCCTGCTGTTACACCTGAATTTTCCCTTTGCGGGACAATAAAGGCTATTTCTATTCTATTCTATTCTACAATATATATCTAAATAGCAATGCAATGTATACCCAGCAATGTAGATTACCAAGTAAATCATCAACTCATTATCTCTGCCTTACTGTAGATGGGAGATTTTTTTTATCTAGTACTTTTTGTTTTGGGCAGCCATTGTTTTATGCATTGATTTCTGGTGTTACATAAATAATATCCTCATTGTTTAGAAATCTTAGCCTGTGTTTCCGACAGTCTAGTCCATACTTTTCTTCACATTGTTTTGCTTTTTTTTTTTAGTTCTGTTTGACAAAGAAACAAATGTAAGTATTATAAACTACAAGCTAAAAACAATGTACAATGCTGTTGAATATTTGTTCTTTCTCAGTTCAGTGCCACTGAACTGTAGTCTCGTCCATTACTGTTTTTCTTGTTGTGCTTGGTTCAATTGTTTCACTGTTTTTACCTGCAAACACTTTTAGATTCCCTCTGATTGTGTATTAATAACCAATAAATGACTGGTTACCTGATAGAATGATGTAAGTCCTAATTTAAATTTCTCAATGCCTCTCACTTTTATGTCTCAAAACATTGCATTTTAAGCAAAGTTGTCATTGTGCATAAAGCAAAAATATACCTCATATGTGAAGAGCGAGGAAAAAAAATCAAATCTGTTAAATTACTAATTTACAACACTTTAATAAATACAAGTGCTAATATCAAACACTCTTGTGTGATTTCTCTCAATCTGAAGCACAATTTAAATGGTAATTTATTCTATTCACATGCAGAGATTCTACAGTGAATGTTCATGTCTATCAAATATTGGTTATTTACAAAAATGCAGTGTTGCATGAAGTATTCTTATCCAAGTGGCTCTGCAAATTCAGGGTTTCATTCATTCTCTTATGGCCCACAACTGGAGCAGAAACTCAAAAACTATATTCAGGGAGAAATCAAGAAATAATACAACTATTGTTTGGGTTGAGTGGTGACTTAATATCAGGGTGGATGAAAGAGGTCTTATTCAGTCTCCTGCAATTGCAGTGTGATTCAAAACGAGGTGAAATCTGCTGAAATGGCAGTGAAGAAATTTGCTTAGCTGAGATTCATGGTCCCTCAGGCCACACAGCAGTAGCTCTTTACTCTCAAATATCACACAAAACACAAACTTAACAATGTGCCTGTTTGGTACTGCTCAGGACATGAATGAAAAACTCACCTTACTTTTTCATTCACTAGTTTATCTTGAATAATTCAAGCTTTTCTAACAGAAAAAGACTAACCTGATATTAGTTTAATTTACATTGACTTTAAACAATTTGTCAATTCGAATGTCTCATCTTTCAAACAAACCGTAATTTATTCATCTGTAATTTTATGTACATTTAAGTGTAATACAAATCATGATTCTAATCAGACTTAGAGAACAAAGTCTTTGCATGTTTGCTTACATTTAAAATATCTGTGTGCATGCACCGTTCTAGATGGCAGCAGCCATTATGAAGAGTGGTGATAGAATAAAGAAGAAACATGACACAGACATTGCATGTAAACAGCTTTCCTTTTCAAAGATATTGTTACATTTTGGGCTAATAAAACATCCATATTCAGGTGTAATCTGTAAACTGGGACATTCACCTGCACTGAGGGATAATTTCATTATAAAATAAAATACAAAAAATACTATATCGAAATAAGATATAAAATATTTATTATTTTTTATAATAAGATATACAAAAAATTCTTATCTTAACCCTCCCGCTGTCTTAAGAGAAGAGTCATTTAGGCTCCATAAGTTATACGCTGTGAGCGGTCCGACAAGGTCGCACTGACAGTAAGTGCGCTTTTATGACAGATTTTTGTGTGGTTTTGGAAACTGACTGTTTGATGGATTAATCTCCCAGCAATGTTCCTAAACGTTACGCTAAGACCATGGGATGTTTAAAAAATTGATATAATTTTTAGTAAACTTTAACATGTACCCACGCACACAACTGCTTTAGAATGACTTTTCAGTGGAGTTGACTATCAACTTCATTTCACCAGTGTAGTTCACTGTAAATAAATAGGTCATTTAACATAGATATAATAAGTATTTGCTGCACAGTTAAACTTTGTAAACACAGAGCTTGGGCAAAGAAAGAAAAAGTAATGATGAGAAAAACTGTTAAGGTATGGCTGCAAATTCAGCAAAATAAGGGGCATGACCTATATAGTGTGATTATTATGGTCTGGCTGAGAGGGACAGGTAGTGCTCAAGCTGCAGGTCAAATGGAACATAATCAGGTACTTGGATGCTACAAGGTGCATTGTTTGTGGAGTCAAAATATGGCACAGTGAAGTGTTGGAGTGACAGGAAGTACTTTACCAACTCCCCTGGGCGCCGTTCAGTCTATGCCTAGTGAGTGTCCTTTGTATCATCCATCACAGCCATCACACACTTTAGAAACCCCGAAACTTGCAGTGTAAGTGAAAAAATACTTCCCCTAATTCCAAACTATGTTCCTCAACTACTTCCATGTTCTGTTGTCAGGACTTTCTGTTTCAGTATCTATCAAATATTACAGACCACTAAATATTTCATATTTACTGTCTCAAGTGGGTCAAGATATCCTATATCTTTATTTATAAGCACACAGATGCAGCAATACATTTCTGATACTCTTTGTGTTTGACTTTTTTTTTGTCAAACACACAAAAAAAGTGTTTGACAAAAAATCTTGTTTGACAATAAATCTTGTGACATCTTTCTCAGATGTCACAAGATTTATTGGCAATCACTTTGCATTCTTAAGGGTGTCAATTTTGGTCACAGATTGTCCAAGTTTTTACAGACGACACATGGGATCCTCTGTCTCAGTGCAGGTGAAAGTTTTTAGGGTCTACTGCTTTGTTTCTTTACCCTACCCTCTCAGGATATTTTAATAAAGGTTAGATGACATCTGACACCTGACTTTGCTTGTGCAAATCAACAATTATACTATGCTAGAAAATATGTTTGGACTAGTCCTCAGACAGTGATGACAGTGTTAAATGCATCACTGAAAGTTATATGACAGCCAGTTTTATGCACATATATCAATAATTTAAGATTTAGAATGCTGATGAACCGATGAACAACCTGTTGAAGTTTGAATACAGTCTTCAGTCATTTGTCTTTTCTTTTTTTGTCTCTCGATCCTTTGTGTATTTTGAAACTCCTATTACAAGTTAGCTACAATCCACCAACACAAGATGTAATCCAATTTCATTCTCGGTCTTAAGATTTTGTTCTGGATTGTACCACAAGCAATCACATGTGACAGTAGTTTCTACTTTTCAAAATTTGTTTCTTTGTATTTTGATTTTGGCTTTCAAAACTCAGTTTAGCTTTTAGTTGTCAGATATGGTCTTGCTTGTGCTTGTATTGCTTTAACTGAAGAATTTCTGACATATATTATCATGTATTAATGGTTCACTTACAGAAAGTGCAAAGTGATTTAAACAACAGCTATGATGATGTATCAAATTATGAGGAACTCCATGAAGACATATGATATGGAGTCATATCACAGTGTGTCACGGTGGCATATCATGATACTGACTAAACATTTTGATGTAAAAGTGTAAAATAAGTGTTTTACAAGAAAACAGGAAAAACATGCTATTTGATATATAAAGTATTTATGGGCTTCATTTGCATTTAGGCTAATGGTGATGCTACTCCTAACTGAAAATAAGACAACATAATTATTTTAACATTATTTGGAACATGTTATGTTTTCTAGAAAATCTTACAAATGCTTATGCTTGTTAAAAATTACACAAAGGTTGTGCTTTATGACAAGCAATTCTTCAGACAACAGTCAAATACATCACATCAGTCCATCCTGAACGTGTTTACACCAGCTGATATTGTGTTGTAATTCTGCAATTCATGTAGTAAGTAATAACATTTGAGAGTCACATGTAGCAACCAAGAATAGAAATCTGGGACTTTAGCTCCATTTATTTATACCACTGCTGAAGGAGGAAACTGGCCAGCTAAGGCCAGTTTAAGAAAGCAAATACCAACTTAAGGACAAAAATAAACAGCTTACTGTGGTCTCTCTTTTCAGAGGGAAAACAAAAACAGAAAGTTTAAAGAAATCATTTGAAATAACTTAAATAATGGATAGAATAAAAAAAAAAATAAAAAATCATGTTTTTGTTGTCTTAAATTGTATGTTTTGTTTCCATTAGAAATGCAGAGAAACAGATTAGAGTAAAGGCTATTGAAAGAAACAATGTAGAACACTCATCTATGCATACATTTTTCAGACATTTACAACACTGTGTGTTTATATTATATATTTTACAGATTTATTTTATGTCCTTCACAAACTAGTTTGAGGAGGCATAGGACAGTTGGATTCAAATATGTAGATACATTAGAATCTATTTATCTTTCACTGGGACCTTTTATGATGAATTTTGCACAAGAAAAAATTTACCTGGTCGCTTTTATTTTTTTCAAAATTTTTATGCATTCAAATATTACTTGATTACAGGTGACTTGTTTATACACATTGAAGGAATATTTTCCTTTTTTTCACATTTTGGTCACTTTCTCTTTTCCAGTACTCCTCACATCATGATTCTCTAGCATAACTATCTGCTATGGACCAATGAGCAGAGGTTTAACAGCATGAGTCCCCTCAGTTACTACTGAGCCTATCAATCGACTCTCCTGACTCACATATTGAGAGAATCCCCATAGCTCAGCATGCTAGAACTGGCTGACCTTTCCTCACTGCTCTCACATGTACAAAATAATTCTTTCCTCTCACTAAGACTCAGAAGAAACCAGAAACAGTGTCGGTCACCTGGGGGCTTAAAATTCAGAGAAGCGACCAGGAAGTTGCAAAGAAGAATGCAAAGTTCTGCCCCAAAAGTACTTACTTTGCTAGGTAGCCTGACTAAGAATGTTTGGCTTCCTGCTGTGAGACGGAACACTTGTGGTGTGCCTACCCTAAGGCAAAGATTGAAAACAGTGCAAAACAGAGAAAAAGCAGAAAGGAGGGGTAAGGGATGCATTGGGGAGTTTGAAGTGTAGCCCAGATCTGGTATATTCAGAACCCTGAAGGAAGAAGCTGGTGTAGGTGGGAGGATACACCATGAGGCCCCCTGCTGCGAGAGCCAGGGATTGGGCAATCCGTCAGCAAGCTAATCAAGCTGATTTGGAGCATACAGGGACCCGGGCTTCAGATGCTGGTGAGAAGCACTTAAGCTACAGCTTCTGCTCCTATATACTGGTCTGATTTAAGCTACTCTGGCAGCACTCTTATCAGGACCCAAAGTATTAAAGAGATTCTTACTAGGATGATCTCACTGGCCCCCCTGCTGCGCTGCAAGGCACCCACAGCAAATCAGGCTCCACTGCTATAGTAAGTTGAACCCTTCAAAGGAAGCTGTGATTTTGCTGGGAACTTCAGGGTTTTTTTTGGGGGGGGATTTTTTTTTTTACATCTGTATTTTTTTAAAATCAAGAAATTAAAAGAAAAACAACCTGAAACAAATGAAATTATTATTTCATTTATTAAGGGGAAAATCTATCCTAACCAGCATGTCATTATGAGAAAGTCATGAATTAAGTTTGGCTAACCTCAACTATATAAAAAAAAATAAACGTATTTCAATTTCAGTAATCACTCAAAGGTTTACCACCAGCCCTAGAATTACGTAAATGGAAAAACTGTCTGACAACATAAAGTAAGCTGAAAACATCTCTAAAAGTATAACACTATGCCACCATCTAAAGCACAGATGGAAAACATAATCTTTGAAATTTAGCAGTTTGGCAAGGGTTACAAATTCTCTTGTAACTCTTTGCAGTGAGAGTCCTTTTCCATAAATGGAGAAAACATAAAACAGTATTCATGAGGACCTGTTCCTACCATAATCATTACAAGAACACTTTGAGAAGTCATCCAGGAGTTCACAAAAGACCTAAGAACAACATTTAAAACTCAGCAGGTCTCACTTTTCTCAGCCAGAGTCAAAGATCATAATTAACATTAAGAGTCCGAATCAATGATTGTTTCCAGCAAAATAAAAAAAATAAAAATAAATAAATATTGCTCTAAAATAACATAAACGAATATCCCATATTTGCAAAAAAAATAAAAATAAAACAACAGAAACAAAACATAAGGCAAGAACTGGTCAGTCTTAAATAATCATAACAACATATCAAATATCTAGTATGTGGAATACTTAAATATGCAGATTGTTTCCCTGTTGAGTGAAGAATGAGGAAAAAGAATCCAGCAAAAGAGAGAATAATAAAACCAAGGGAGGGGATAACGTTTGAATGATTGAAATCAGAAAAAAAAAAAGTAACAGGCTGCTTAGGCCATGGGGATCTGTTCCAGATAGACTGAGGGGAGCCCTTGTGGAAATTGCTTAGGGAAAATGCAAGGCCTCGAGGTAGAGCCAGATGCTATAGATGATAGAAAATTTGCAAATTTGCCACAAAAGCATGCAGTGTATTGGAGAGCAATACAAGATGAAGGATAAATATCTTCTCGCTGCAACATCCAAAACCAAAAGGTGTTGATGGCAACAGATCCCGTCATGCTGCACTGTAATATCGTTAAGTTTATGGACACGTACAAAGCAAAACTGTAACTACAAAATAGGCTATGCATCTGCCCAACCCTTTGGAAAAATAATATGACCCTGAGCCCATTCTTGAAGCCAATTAGCCAAATCTTTGTTAATAAATCAGGAATTAATTAACAGATAACCAGCCAGCTAATGCCTCAAGGTCTGCTCTACAAATGAGAAAAAACAATTTATATACTCCCCAGTGTCAGTAAATGAAAAAGGAAAGTAAGCAAACTTTTTGGAGGTCTTCTCCTGTGTAACTCTGTGTCAACAGGGACAGCAAGAAAGCTTAGCATATTGCTTTTACATCATATTAAGATAAGCACGATGCTGTGTAAGGCCTTATTGGATCTCCAGCGGATAACGGCAGGACAGTGTTGAAGCTTCACAGCATCTGCCTGAGTAATTAGGACTTCAGGGGATGATAACAGACAAACAAAAAAGAACAACAGAAAAAAATGGGAGAGGAAAAAAAAAACCACAACTGCAGGGAAACAGAAAAAGCTCATTGGCACAGTGATGGAGATGTCAGCAATGCAAACCTCCCCTTATGTGATTATTACAGCCATACTGGAGAGCTGGTTTGGGACTTAGATACAAACTAATTTAAATGCAGGAGCATGTGCAGGCTTGACGATAGTAAGATTGTAGCTGGCCAGTTTTGTTTTTTATATATATTATTGTCAACCCTAACCCTTCAAAACAGAAGTATACCAAGTTCTTATTCTAATACAATATCATTGTGTCAGAGTGAATGAGTGCAACATGCAACATCATGTATGCCATACTCACTGGTGCAGGGTTCATCCGGTTGATCAGCGTCGCCACGGTAGTAGCCATTGCGGCAAACACAGATAGTGGCAGCCTCAGCTGTGGATCGGCTGTTGGGAGGGCACTGCAGACAAAGGCCTGGACCCTGGGTTGATTTGAATGTACCTGGTGGGCATGCTGTGACAAGAAAAAAAAGAAGTATTGTCAGAAAACAAAGAAGGGGGGAAATTAATCATCCAAATACTAACAGAAGGAACCATATGGGGCAAACAAAGAAGACAGTGTGAAATTAATAACAACTTAAGCTGAAATTTACTCCTGTTGTACCCATTTAGTTTCTCATTAATAAACACTGTGATCTAAGGAATTATGCAGTAGAGATTTGACAAGTAGAAGGTTTTATGTTGAACATTAGATTTACAATTAGTAGGTATCTTGTGTTGGACATTGTTATATTTATTTACTATAAATATTAGGTTTTTACGTTGCTATGTTTTTTTTTTTTATGTTATGCTGAGAAACAGAAATCAGAATATTTACCCTCATTTTACACTGCTTGTGTCTCCACTCTGCTCCACCAAGGAATGCACTCCACTACAAATATGGACCCATTATAGTCAATGAGGGCATTTAGACTGCTGAGTGACAACTTTGTGCTCAGCACCTTTGCACTACCATCCGTTAGAACTGAGCCTATTTTTGCTGGACACCAGATAAATTGTGGATTCAAACTTCAAAGATTCAGCAGGAAATTCATGAGCAAGCTATTCACCAAGACAGACTACATGTGTTCAAATTACTAGCTATATTAATGAATATACATTCATTCACATATGTTGTCAACATGTATTGTTTATGGCTATGCACAAAAACAATACTTGTATTTAATTCTGAAACCAATTAAGTCAAGTTTTTTGGCTCAAGTTGCAGTACGAAAGTAAGTCAAGGCAGACAAAGTGAGAAAACAATGGATGGAAAAAGATTCATTTTGAAAGCTGAGAACTACAGTGTTTGACATCATTCATCCTTTTTACCACTAGCTTTATTAAGCGATTTCATTTCCCACACATGTTTATCTGTGAATTTCTGGGGTTCGCAGTGTGGGGGAGCCACATAACATTTTAATTAGGAGAATCAGAAATGTCTCTAATTTGCAGGCAAAGTGCACAGCAGAGAAGAGACTCTGTAAATCCGGATAAGGCTTAACAAGTAAGAAAAACAAAACATCAAATATTTTAAAATGTTAGTAAATGCACTACCCACAAATCTTACTGAACCACACTGACCACAACACTTTTTGCTATGGCGGTTGTTGCTGTGAGACAAATAATCAGTGCATTTTGTTTTCAGAAATATTGAAAGAGGATCCACAAAATCTGTAAGTAGCTATTTAAAACGAAAATATATTAAATGAACATCTGACAATAAGATTAACAACCATAACTACGCAGATGATACACAGCTCTATATTATGATGTCTCAGGTGACTACAAACCTTTCCAAGCACTAAACAGATGCTTAGAACAAATCAGTATGTGGATGTGCCATAACGCTCTCCAGCTGATTAGAAAATAACTGAAGTGATCTTTAGACCAAATGAGTAATCATCAGGAGTCCGCTTCAGTTATTACAGTTGGAAACTACTGATAAGGCCCAAAATCTGGGTCTAGTGATGGACTCAGTCCTAAACCATAAAACAAATATAGTGACAATTACAAAGTTGTCCTTTAATCACCAAAAATAACATTTCTAGGATTAAGTGACTAATGTCCCAGTAAGAGTTGGAGAAACTCATCCATGTGTTCATCTTTAGCTCCATTGATTAATGCAACACTGTCTTTATAAGTCAGCCTAAAATGTCAATCAGTCAACCATAGCTGGTTGAAAACACTGCTGCTCGCATTCTCATTAAAACTGGGAAATCAGAGCACAATGCCCCAGTTCGAAAGTCCTGACTACAGGAAAGTTTATGAATGATTGAATGACTTAGCACCAAAATACATCATCAACTTGTATCAACCTTCCAGACCACTCAGGCTTTTTGATTCAAGACTTCTGATTATATATCTCAAAGGAATATGAGAATCAGCAAAATTTGGTCAAAAATTTGAAAAAATTGGCTACAAAGCATCGATCGGTGCATCTCTACTCTAAGCTATGCAAGAACTTATTTCACAAAATACCTAACTTATATGAGTAATCACTTTAAAAGCCCTTGTTTAATACATTTAAGAACTCAAGATCACAACTGATTTGATTCACTATGCAGGAATTCAAAGGGCATATGTCAAATAGTGTTTGACCTATACTCTATTTGTTTAGCCCTACTAACCATAACTCAAATGTGTTATGTTACAAACTGAAATCCCCCATACACACAAGCATTTTTCATTCTGAATATATTAACAAACATTTTAAAAACTGATGCATAGAGGGAAACTGGTTTTTATCACCTTGTCCCTCCAGTGGCACTCCCACACGGGAACATACATAGCCAAGGAACAGTCAAATTTTGGATAGAGTTCATACATTCTTGGCCACAGCTGTGCAAAAATTCATTCTGCGGTTTAACCAAGACTTCAAACATTCAGTTAGAGTGATAACATTACCTTTAATACCACAAAGAGTGAGAATACTTCAGCAGTCTCAGTGGCACCAATTTGTCAGAGTTGCAGTGAGGTGTCAGAGTCCTACATTTTAAAGGCTGTGGTGGAGGACAAGGATTATTGTGGCTGATATCGGTGCCCCTAAGTGAAGGCAATAACCTAATCCATTTACTCTTGCGCCTCAAAAGGATACAAAGCTGAGGAGATTCTGTGCAGTGTGGAAGGGTTTAATGACCATAATAACTATGATAAATGTCTGGTATTTTAGCAAGCTTACTGCTGGGGGTGGAAGCTGTGGTGTAGCTGCACTCTTAAGGGGGAAAGGGTTATAAATTTAATGGGACAAGGCTGATTGATTGCAACAGCTTGACTGTAGATGTAGGGTATGCTCATACTGTGTAAAAACAATTTTTATTCCTTTTTATAGCACTTAGGCAGTAAAAGGGAGAATTAGTCAGAGAAATATGAACACAGTCATGATAAGAAAACAAGAGAAAAAAGTTTCAAGATTTACAGAGAAGGAAAGTAAGGTACTACCCTGTGGTAAGTGTTTCAGGCACTAAAAGCTAGGACTTAATAAATAAGTACTGAATTTGCTTGCAACAAAATGATTACATTGTCTGAGTAAGAGCCTTTTAGCTTGATATGAAGAGGTTTTAATGGTCACAGTGAAAAGGAGCTGGTCCATTTCCTCTGCACTGACTGGTCAAATAGAGGGAAAAAACATTTTATGTGAGGGAATCTTTTTAATTCATTATCCAGTTCTTTTGTATGATGTAATTAAAATCTGTTCTGCTTAATCTAAATTTTATAATGGACTGTTTAAACTTAAAGGTTCTGGTCTAACTCATAAAGGCTGATACCTGGTCTTATGAATCCTTTTTTCAAACTATTGAAAAACCCTCCCTGGCTTTTACTGATAGAGATACAGAAAGAAATCCTGCTGAAACAGGAAAATAGCATGCAAACATAACTGAAAAGGCCATCTCTCTAGAGGATGTTTTTCAGTCTGATTTGCTGTGCCTGACAGGCACACCAGAGGCTAACTGAGTGACTTACTGTCTAGTCACATAACACTGTTAAAAAAAATGTTATACAACTACATTTGTTAGCCTTCTTTAAACAGATTAAGTTCATTGAAACCTGGGAACTTGATTTCCATACGAGATAGTATTGTTGGAGCCAAAATAAAATCAGTAGGTATACATTGCTGAAAGATCAAATAAAAACAGAAAACTCTAGCAAAAACAAGCATAGAAAATCAGGTAATGTGAGGCTTACTCACATTACAGAGTAATGTGAGGCTTACTCTGTTGTCATCCTGCGGTAGTTTGTTCCAATATGATGGAACATTGTGATGTTTTTCCCAAAACCTATACAAACTGAGGTTACACTAAATGTAATAAACTCTGAGAAACAGTTTTTTTTTCTTTTTAAAAGATTGTTTAAGAAACAAATAGAAAAGTATGTAAAGCTGTAACTTTTATTAAACAATAAATATAATTTTATATATTTGTTAAAACTGTCACTATGCTGTAACAGCATGGTATGAGACAGATATAAAATTGCTGAATAAAAAGCACAGATTTTGCAATAGCAAAAGTGCAATCTCCAGAAATGCATCACTCTTGGTCAAAAAGCCACAAGGAACACTGTCAATCATGCCTGCGTATGCATTGCTAATGGCAAAGAAACAAGTTACTTGTACAGGAAAACCTTTTTATCCACCGCCATCAATGGGCATTCAAACTAGCTTGAGCATTCGTGGGGGAAACTGTAGCATAGCGGAGAGCAAGGGAACGGGTGTGAGCAGCACATACACAAGAATGATTGACAGTGCTAAGACCCTCCTCCTAGATCTGACTTGATTGTTTCTCACCAAACTCTCTATTTCTGCAGTTAGCACTAGGAGCACTGGGAGAAGACAGAGGAGGTTGACATTTTCACAGATTAACTGTCTCATAATATACTTTTACGACATAGTAACAGTATTAGTGATACAATTGTAAAAACATATGTTTTTTTCATAAAAGTTACATAAGTAAGTCAGTTAGTGATTTCCAAAGGAAAACATATGAGTGACACAACACACATGTGGACAGTATAAGGGCTGTAATCTAAAAAGTTTAAAATTCAATGGGATGTCTGTCTGTGATTGATCTCAATGTACTCTGACTTACTTACTGTCTAGTCACACAATACCGTTAGTAGGCAGTAGGCTCATTGTGCAACAAGATACATTTTTCCCACTAAGTGAAAAACATGATTTAATGCCACAAAATAATCTCAGTTTTTAGAGTTGTTCAGTGTGTAACTTAAAAGGAAAGTTGTGATTAACTAAAACACCAAAAGATCTACTGCAAGATAAAACAGCTGGTGCATCGTGTGTGGACAAAACAGGAGCAAGAAGTGCAGACATTTTTTCTTGTTTGTTTTTTTTGTATAGCAATAACTTGCCCTTAGTTTTTTTAAAGTCTCTACTACCAATTTCAATTGGAACAAGTGTAACTGATTAGTGTTAAATCCAGCTACCAGAGAATCAAACACCAGGGAGACTGTACAATAATCACTGAGATGGAGAAACAAATCTTTATCATTTTGACCCACATTAGCAATAACAAAAAATAAATAAATTAAAAAAAATAAAAAATAGCAAAAGTGCTGGCCCTAGTACTTTATCTTGAAGGACAACTTTTGTCACATTTAGATAATAGTAAGAATCCTACTCAGTATGCACAATGCTTATGATTAAAAAGATTTAAATCTGGTCTCAGAGGTCTGTATCTGAAAGCTACAGAAAGATAAGATGTCTTATCGTTATGTACAGTGTATACATTTGACATGTGTTTCCTCCAGAGACTTTTTCAAACATATAGCTTGAAGAAATAAAATTGATTTTTAAACAGTTTCTGGTTTGTCTGACACTAAGATAGAAAGGGCGAATATCTCAAGATCAAAAAGTACATGAAAGAGATACAAACCAAATTGCACGACCTGACTGCAATGGTCATAAAAACCACATCAGGGAACAAACCCCCTTATGGAGAGAAATGTTATGTCTAGACAGGGCTTGTAAGGGCAATGTAAAAGCAAAACTGTGTCTGTAAGTGTGAGTGAGGCTCCCGTTTCATGTGGGAGAGGAGGTTTGCAAACTCTGTTGACTTTTACCGGATTTTACATGTGATAAGATAAGGCTCCTCGTACTACAAGCATACTGGGACTCTGTAAAAGAGCTCCCTTCCCATATGTGGAAGCACAACCCAGCTGCAGGGACATTTTATAAGGCAATAAGTTCTGACACTATCCACCGTTACAAGACAATAAAAGCACAGATCAAAAATTACTTTCCAGCACAGGCAGTGGAGGAAACTTATGTATTATCATATCTGATCCACTATTATATGCAGATGGTTTTCGCACAGAATGCACCAAGAAATCTTCACATGTGCTGAATTGGCTCTTGTGGAAACAGATTACTATGAGTTGTTCACTGTGAGCTTAATGGAGTGTGAGTAGAATGTGTACATTAGGTTCTGCCCTCCGGTTGTGTGTTTACATTCAAACTGTAGCTTCCCTGGACACTCGTAAATGGGTAAAAGTGAAGAGAAAGGCAGAAGAGCCTGTGCTGAATCAGCTCTCTGAGCTAGCAGTGCTGCAAATGAGCTTCAAAGCAAACTGTATGAGGAAAAAGAATGTACACACTCTCATGCTCATGTACACATACTCGACTAAAGATACACATCCTAAAACCCAGAGAAAACAACAGTAGTACTACAACAGTAGTGACATCAAGGAATGGTGATTTACAGAGCAGCAAATTTAGTCACTGTTGACCCCCATTAAATGAGAGTGCATCACATTTTCCAGCATTTGATTACTTTGTGTTCAACAGAACCTGAGATAATTTAAGGCCTATCCTTCAGAAAGTAGGAACGCTGTGATCAGCATAACAGGAAGGGAGATAAGTGACGGCCAGGCAAAAACAAACAGACAGCCACACACATATGTTTGTGCAAACATTTTAGAGACAGCAGAAGATTAATGTTTGGGTAGATTATAAATCTTACCTTGGAGCTGAAGCTTCTTCTCTAATTGAAACAAAATATGCACATGGATCCAAACATTAAACTCATTAATTAACTGCTTACTGATCTGCCACTATGTGAAACAAGACAGGCATGGACAAGGAGAGAAAGTTAAACAGTGTGATTCATGTTTGCAAACCCCTGAAATGATCTTATTTTAAAGGTTGGCAGAACTGGGAAGGGTATCATTACACTATGCTTCACTGAATTGGGAACTAAGCCCAAATTCTTCTCCCTTGATTTGTGCACATTCAGATTAGAGGAGACCAGGAGTTTCTGTGCCAAAGAAAAAAGATCCATCAATCATCAGATGAGTTGGGTTTTATGAACAGCAGGGGACTGAACATTTGCTCAGCAAGTAATTAGTTTCCCCAATGGGAGGATAACCTGCAACTGAACTGGATGCATGTAGGAGCAAAATTTTTTATTCCTTTAAGACTGCCCCAACAGGATTTTATTCTTCTTCTCTGCCTTCACATGTTTCAGAACTAATCTTTCCTCCACCTTTCCTCCCAGTCTTACTTTGATCCTGATTGACAGGTTTGAATCTGCTTCGTTTGGCTGTCTTTCTATCTATCTATCCTTCTGTCTGGCACACTGTACAACTGACAGAGACACAGCATCAGTGAATCTCCTCTCGTTCCCATGCAGTCGCACAATGATGTCAAAGCAAGCCTGACCAAAAGACATGGCAGACAGCAGATCTTCATTGCACACCAGCATATAAAACATTAAAAGCTGTACACTTATACATCTAATCAAAAAAGGTAAATGTTTATAAAGTGTAAGTATTTGTATTAACTGTTTGTGGTATAGGTTTTAATCACTAGTCCAAGCATTTAGAGTAGTGGCAACTGTGACCATTAAATATATTATGGAAAGAGTATGGGACAACTGTAAATATTTTTTGCTTACCCCTCTTTTCCAAATATGGTATAAAATACAGCCAAGTAAAACCAATATTCACATAACCTAGTTCTAAATTTGGAACTACAGAAATCAGAGGGCTGACGTCATATGACTCATATCCACTGAGTGGCACGGAACGTATCAGTGGAGATTAATACATCCATATTGCGCCATTAAATATCAGAATATCAAATAATGATTTGAAAGTTCCGTTTTTACAAAGTAGTGCATTATTGCATTGACTCATCACTGCATTTAGCATTTAAAATAAATGATCTGCAAGCTCTGGAGTACAAATGATCAATATCTTCGCTGTGTTTGTAATGCAATACACACCTCAGGTAATGCATCAAGTACATGTAGGGACTCTACCACTGTGTTATGTGAAGTGCACGTTTTTTGAAGTCACAGTTTAAGGTGTAGGATTAATTAAAATTGGTAGGTTAGGAATTTTATCAGAATGTCAAGCGAGTATCCCCTGCCGTGTGCAAGATAAAATTGAAAAATGGAAGCAAGTCACTGCAAAAGGTCAGTCCAAATATGAGCTTAAAAATTCTAAACATTTTAGAGTTATAGCTTGCAAAGTCCTCTCCAGACTTTTCTGTTGACTCATACTGTCAGTTATTTTTGAGATTTTTAACCAATATAACTTTATGGCAACAAACAAGAAGTTCAATCTAAAATTTGTAGCAAATGCTTTGAAGAAGTACTAAAGTATGTCCCATTGTGTTGTAGCTTGAATATTTATAAATAGTAAATGGTAAATGGCCTGTGCTGGTATAATGCTTTATCAAGTCCAGAGGACCCATTCACCCATTCATGCACAAATTCACATGCTAATTTGTAACATAGGACAATTTTATTTCAATCAAATATCGACTGCTACCACTAAAGTTAAACACATCAATTAAGCTTTTTGTACTGTTTAACTGTACTGTTTGACATATCACATATTTCTGCCAAATGTTTCATATGGGAAGGGTTATAGGTAACTGATAGAGGGGCACAAAATTTGAGTTATTGCCAGTGGCAGTACAACTCTTGACCTCCCCAAGGACAGTCTTAACCTCTGTTGTCATCCACACAAGGTCTGGATCACAGTGTTTGAGAGACTTTAGAATCATGAATACATCCACTCAGTGACAAACACTCAAGCAGGCAGCACTATGACTGAGTCGGGACCCCAATTGACCCTTAATTCACAGTTTTGTTCATCAAAGACAACATAATTGCATCTGCGTCTGGTGGGACTGACAGCTAAAAACATTCTGGTGTTTTATATTGTTTTTTTAGGTAAATCTAAAAATATTAAGGAAGTAAAGAACTGAACATGCTGTTTGACAGAGGGGATAACCAACATCTAAAAACAAAAGGCAATCAGACCTGCAGACCATTAGTATTCTGCCCAGCTTCTCATTGTTCATTTTCCTTGCGCAATCCACATAATAAGCTGCTTTTTTAAATGCACGTATTGCATTTCTCCACAAGGTCATTGAAAAGAACAATACAATTATTTGAGACTGAGGCATATGTTAAAATAAAAACTTGTCAGGACCTTCAGAGAATGCCTGCAGGATCCCGAAGGTCGGGATAAAATGCCTTTAAGGTTTATGATTTATTCATTTAGAGAAACTGAATTTAGAATGGTTTTGCATGTATCTCATACATTGCCATCTCAGGTCAATGAAGATCAAATATCTCAGTGAAAAGCTTGGGACTTCATTGCTTAATGGCTTACAAAAAAGGCAGATTTTTTTTTTGTTTTAGAGGAAATTCAGAGTTTGTAGTGACATCACTCAGCAAAGCTGGTCATTGTCAGGTTCCACTATGCCCTGTCAGCACATTCCAATCTCAACAGAGAAAATGTAAGGCATATAAGAAAACCAGAGTGGTGTTCTAAAGAATAAAGGATTGGTCAAAACAGAGCAGAGTCTCTTGTGCTCTTGTGGTTTTGTTAAGAGTGGCAACACCATAGAAGTTCCACCCACATTACACTCCCCCTGATCATTAATCATCCGTCCATTCTGACCCTGTCAAAGCTACTCTTCTAAGATAAGACACTCTTACACCTACAACCACCCACCCACACGCATAGCCGCACACTCGTACACACGTTTGGTACACCTTCTCCTTTCTTCTTCCTCGCATAGACATTCTCTCCGAACTAGCTGATGCTACAAAAACATCTAAGAACAATAGTTGACCTCACTTGGAAATATGGAAATGTTATCTAATTATACAATTTTCTACCAAAAAGGTCTCAAGTTCTTAACCAGGGCTGGTGCTAGAAAGAGTTCTTGAAAAGTTCTGTAAAAGAGACAGTTTGCTTTTCTACCATCCAAGCCAAAGCAACGTCTTATTCATCTAGTGCATGGAGACAATTTTGCCACAGGAGAAAAAATACTTACCCCATTATACCTGCAAATAGATGCCATAATACCCTCCCCTTAATTTTTAAGCAACCAGTGGTCTCTGTAAATGCCACACAATACCGCTCAGCTAATCCTTCATCCACACCAGCAGTGCTGAAAATTGGAGATAAACACAATATTTAGAGCAAGATTTATAAACAACACCTGGTGATAGAATGGAGTTGGAAATAGTGTTTATGGATTAGGTGAAAAATAATCAGCTGTAAGTATATTTACATACATATGCTCTGTGGTTGATTTAAAAATAAACTGTCAGACAATAAGAGACAGCCAACAGTTATTCTGACGCCAATCCAAAATGTCCTCTCATTGACGGGTGGTGTTTCAAATGCTTTTATCCCGACCAATAAAAACTAAGCTAAACTCTGGCGTTTTAAACATGGTGCTTACAACCTTTATAGTGGTTGCTGTTCCACATGAGACTGCTCTAAGCTTCTGATGAAAATGGTTCGTTTTCACTTGATGCAAACACATCAAATTGATGCTTAGTAAGCACTAGCACCAACTTAGAACTGGACTCAATTTGGTGAAAAAGGCCCTTAAGACTAGGAACCCAACATATATAGGCTGTTGACTTCAGCCTTGTTTAGGACACTGAAGTCTTGGAAGACAAAAGGCCTCTTTTTCAGTTATTTTAAGTTGTAGTACATACTGAAATAAAATTGTACAAATATATAAAGCTATTTAACTGCTAACAACAGACCCTGTGACTGTTAAATGACTGGTTTCAAATTAGAGTGTGTGAGCCTTAACAAACCAGCAAACAATTTAGCAAACAGCCCACACCCCTGGGCAGGCAGTTACTATGGTAACCTCACAGCTATTTTTTTTTTTTTGGCCCGCACTTTTCCTTTGAACAGCCGGCCAATGACAGACCAGCCGACTGGGAAAATGGGCTTATTGATAGCGCCTTTATGAGCTGTGTGTCTTCAAGTATATGTATGCATGTGCATGTGTCTGCATAAATTGAGCATAATACCGATCAAGAGAGCTATAGAATATTTTAGCTCCGCATTGACTCTTCACAGCTAAGTATTTCATTGGCACACTGGCTCAGATGTGTTTATGAATTTATAAGCAAAAGTACTGAGTATATAATTCAGACAGAATAGAGGCCAGAGCAGGACATGGAGAGACAGTGAAGATGAGGAGGTATTTGTATTCTAGGAGCTTCCACTGTGCCAATCTATCCCTGGCTGGCAAGGTAGTAGAGAAAACCGCCCTTCAAAACATATCGGCTCTCAGCAGGCAGTAACATGTGCTTGCACTACAATCTACACTGTAATCAGAACCTAACAGGGGGCTGCCAGGCTCATTGCCCACCACCAACTAACAGAGCAAAAAGAGGCAAGGAAGGCTTGATGAATGCTGAAATCAGTCGGTGTTATCAAGACAGATTTTATTCTATTTATTCACACAACAATTGCCGATTTGATTTAATCACTTCAACTTCACTGTTTAAGTCAACTGAAGCTGAAGCAGGAAAAAAAAACAACTTTTTATTTAGAAAAACATGTAATTAATTTTTGGTGAGCATAAATTTGTTCCTATGTCATGTCATTCTCTGTGGTTAATGTTTTTTTTTTTTTCAACTGCAGCAAATAAAGCCTATGTTGCAAAAAGCAATAGCTTTTCCTTTACTATCATTTGAATTTGGGAAAGACCATTAGCTTTCTCTGTCTCAGCACTTGTCCCCCTTTTTAAATGGATCTAGCTCATTTACTTTATGGCTAGATCAATTAATCTATAGTAGTTAACTGAAGACGCTCACTCTCGCTTTTTTGGTGCTTTGGCCATTGCTTTGCTCAACAACATTTTTAGTTTTCAGAGCTTGTGTTTCAACTGTAAAGTCTTCTGACCGAAGTAACAAATAACTAATTCTAGATAAATACAGTGCTATCCATATTTGTTGGCACTTCTGGTACAGAGAAAATAATCCTTGTATATTTCACTTTAGAAAAATGTCATTAGAAAATGTTGAGTCCCTGCCAATGCTCACAGTTAAATGGTGAGCAGTGGTGATCTATTTCACTTTTCTTATTGTAATATGCGTGAAGAAAAAATACATATGGGTCCTCATCAGCCCTGATAGACAATGGTTAAAAGAAATATCATCCTGTATCATACTGTCTTTTTAAATTTAATAAGCTTTAACTAACCGTCAAAACATTTGTATTTATTTTTAAAGTATTGCAACCAATACTTTCACCACCAGTGATAAGCGGGTGAAGACTAAGAATGGATGGTGACCAAAATAATTGAGAACTGGAAACATGAACCTGTTTGATTGATACATTTTGACTTCCTTTAGTGTGATACACAACATTATTTTATGAATAATGATTCAGAAACAAATTTAACAAATTGTGCAACAAATACAGTTGAAAAGTACAACATGTGCATGGCAAAAACTTTGCATTAGGATTTAAAAAAACATGATCAAAACAAAAGCTGGAAGAGAACTTAATTACGGTATTACAATTCTACTGAAATAAAGATAATACTGTAATATTACAATTTAATGTCTTTAAGTAAGAGCTGAAGAATAACTATTTTAATGATCTTATCATACTAAATAGTGTAGATTTAATTTTGATTTAGTTTTTTCAATTAAATAATAAGGCTCAGATTTTCAACAAAGTCACCTGTCTTCTAATTTTAATCTGACCAGTTTTGTGTGTTCTTTTGGATAGACAAAAATCTGTTATGAGCCAACAAGGCTGGCCCACTGGGTTGATACTGATCCCAGAGAGCTAATTAAGAAAATAAAAAAAGATATTTGTCCAACATGTCTGTTAGACTCAATTTTGTCCTTTTTTGCAATTCAAAACCAGGCTCTCAAGTGATTGCTGCACAGCTGGTATCTGCTGGTATATTCAGGACAAATGAAAATTAATTTGGTACTGTTCTGTTCCTTTCTGCATGCCATTTTAACATTTAACATAATAACAATTATGGCTTGAAGCACTTTTGGAACTATTTAAATAATGGAATAAATTAAAGAATAAAGTATTTAAATGTTAACATTTCCCCTGACGTGGAGTTTCCTAATAAATGCCAGAATGTGGTAAGATAAAGGTAAAATCACTAAAATATATCCACTTGGCAGTTTGCTATTTTCATGTCACCATGATATGCTATCATGTATTTAATCTGAATATGCATTCTTATGTATATTGCCAGATCTCCCTATGGAGAAAACTAATTTAGGCTGGTTGTAGCTGTGACCTCATTCTTTTGACCCAAAGCTCATGACCATAGATGAGGGTAGGAATGTAGATTGACCGGTAAATTGAGAGCTCTGCCTTTTGGCTCAGCTCTCTCTCTTCACCATGACAGACCGGGACAGCGCCCTCTTCACTGCAGACACTGGGTCGATCCACCTGTTGATCTCCTGCTCCATTTTTCCATCATTTGTGAGCAAGATCCCAAGAAACTTAAATTTCTCCCCTTTGACCTTCACCATTTGAACAACTTTGTGGCGGTCTATAAGATTAAATCCCAATACAATACATTCAAGTTTGTGGTTGTTATGCTGTGTTTGTGAAAATACGTTGGACAGTTGAACTTCACCAATATATTTTAATATTGTGTGATGAAAAACATAAAATCGCTGGACATGTTGACAGACTTTCTTCTTTTTAAAATCTTGCTAATATATTGGAATAAAAAAGACTTTCGAGAATGCTGACTTAAATTACCTTAAAAAAACAGAGAAATACATCATAAAAAAAAAAAAAGACATACTCTTGTACCTGCACTGGTTGTTGCTTTTATATCTAATGGTGAGTAATGATAAAATGTTCTCTATCAAAAGAAAAAAAAAGCACAAATTATATGGGAAGTGTGGGTGTTTAAAGTAAGTGGACTGAGGGCAATATAGAGAAAGGCAAACACAAAGAGATGGAAAGCAGGAGCAAAACAAAGTGAGAATGCATCTGAGAGTACATCTTGTCACTCAAATTGTTGGTGTCAGATTCCCACAATATGTGTGCTGTCTGTGATTCAGCCATTTCTCATTGCATATTTTGTGAGGGCTGTCATTTCAAGCCTAACAAGAGGCAACTGAGAATAAAAAAGGCTGGTTAATGAACTGTATTTAAAGCAACTTTTCTAAATGTATTAGCCGATGTTGGCTGATCCATCCATGATTCTGAGTGGGAGTGCTTTCATGCATACTAAAACAACAATTTTGTTGACATAACCAGGCAAGACCAGAAAATCTTAATGGATGAATGACATGAATAGAGATGTCATTCCTACGCTGCAAAAACAGATGGATGTCTTAAACAAATATTTTCTAGGATTGCGTGAATGAGAAGAGGCTGCCTCCATTTCCTGGCACGCAATGCTCCTGCATCTGTGAGATTCTCTTACGGTGACCAGACCCGCCGCACATCTATATCCATGTCGTATTTACATCTGACTGACCTCTTCAAAACCTTATCAGTGAGCTGTATCTCCCTCCAGACAAACACATGCAGACAAACGCACGGTAATGGTGTGGGTGATAACGGACTGCGGCCCCATCCCACCTGTCCAAATCTGGACAGAGCTGACCTTTATCACATAGTCAATATGCCAAAGGTATGAAACAGGCACACACATGTTGCGTACAGAATACATGTTTGTGTGTGCTTTTGGGACCTCTGTGCCCTTATGCATTCCTGGATTGATGGAGATAGAAAGCCATTCAACAGGATGAGAGTGGATGACAGACAGCCATAGGGAGCAGCTGATGAAAGAACAGAACTAGACTTTAAAAAGAAGCAGGTGTATAGATTTATGAAAAGTATGACATGAATACCAATATAAGTCTGATCTGCTAACTCCAGTGCCTGATGATCATTTTTATCCTTAATATATTTAACCACTAGACTATGAAAGACTTTTTGTTATGTAGCTACAGAGAAAAAAAACAACAACATCTTAATAAAAGATTAATCCTATAAAAACTGAAACAGGTTACATAATACATCCCTGCCCTGGTGCAAACAAATACTCAAACAAACTGCTTTGGATTACTGGACATTGTTTTCTTCAATAAATATAATTTAAAAAATAAATATAGTTTAAATAAACTAGTTGATTGTTCTGAAATGACAAATGCAGTTGATGTTTTTAGTATTAAAAAATCATAAAACTCATAACTTTCAACACATAAAAGCCAACTAATTTGTCCAATTCACAATGTATCTTAATAGACTTGTATTATCAAAATACTGTTGCACCTAACAGTTGTTGATCAATCGTGAATGTGAATATTTTATGTTTTAAAATATTAACAAGTTAAGTGCTATGGTTTGGTTATGATAATATTTCATGTCTTAACAAACGTTACTCAGAAATTCCACTTTCATCTTATTGGGTGGAAAAAAGGTGTGGGTTTCTAACATGTTTTACTTACTTATACTTATCTACCAACCCTGAACAGGAGTATCCAGAGATTACCAATCTCAGAACAGGGATTAGAACTTGGAATCCAGAAAACTACCTTAGCAACTACTTTTTAGACTCCTATTCTTCCAAACCAGAAAAGGAATTATACCAGAGGATACTTACTTACTTATACTTATCTACCAACCCTGAATAGGAGTATTTAGTTTATTTACATTGTATCAACATTATTAGATTTTTCTTCTTTTGCTCTTTCTTTTAGTTTGTTATTTTGTTTGTATTTCCTTTTAAATCCTGTAAAGCACTTTGTATTGCCTTGTTGCTAAAAATGTGCTATATAAATAAAATTATCTTTGCCTACCTTTATCTTTACCATCACAGAGTTTAACATATAAAAGGTTGTGGAGTTTGCCCATAAACTGTCCTGGTAAACAATCACAAATATTTGAAAATGACTTAACTGTAATTATACTACAGTTATTTCAGCAGTTTCAGAAATGCTAAGTGTGTAATTTGCTGATGCTGTGCTGGGATAAAACAAAATTAAAGAAAAGATCTGGATTGTTAATATTTGACAAAAAGGATAAATAATCAATTATTAATTAAACACACTGGTGCAAAAGTATATTTATTTAAATGCATTAATGTTTGTAGACTGCTAAATGTGACACAAATGGGTAGTGAACTGCCATCTTATATATATGTGTACATATAAAAATTACATGTAAGATTATGAGTCATTGTCCATGAACACACCTCTCTATTCACTTTAGATTTTTTTTAATAAGTGTAGTTTCATGAAAGACCTCTCCACAAGTGTCCACCAATTTGTTTAGTAAAATTAATGTGCATGACACGTACAAAAAAAAATACCAAAAAAAAACTGGATAGGTTTGAAGACAAATGAATGCACTGTTCATCATAACACACACATACACACATGCGCATACACACGCACCTTTAAAACAGCTTCCATGGGCAGGACATATTGGATTAGGAGTGATTTTTTTTTTTTTTTTGGCTCCTTCTCAGAGGTGCTAGATTAAATGCCATTCCCACTTTACTACAGATGGCTTGAAAATAAATCATACTATCCATACACACCAGTATGAAAATACACACCCTTGCGTACATATTGTGTAGTCTCAAGCAGACATGCAAGCAAACAGACATAAATACACAGAAATTTCACAATGGGAGATATATAACATGTTGGTGCACCCAAACACCAAAGCACCTGTACGGTTCAGTGCGTCTGCTCTTTGTATTTCAATCACTGAATCGATGGTTCTAAATTGATTGTAGCTGAGCAGGGGCCAGAGATGTTCCCCCTGGCTCAGTGCCCTAGCCCTCTATTGATTAGATCTGAGAGAGCCAATTGCTTTCACACTGGATTAAGGTGTTCTGGGGCAGCAAGCACATAAAAAAAAAAAAAAAAAAAAAAAAAAAAAACTACATAAAGAGAAACATATACTAAGTAAGGAAGAAAAATGGATCAGTGTTTCTTTGTCTCAAGGGAACTTCTTGCCTATTTTTTAAAATTATTATTATTATTTTCAATCAGATTTAAATTCATTTGTTTTCCTCTGGAAGCAGTGTTATGCAGGGCATCTTTTCAACATCCCAACAGTCTTCTTTTCCATTCAGCAATAATCTGATTCTAATGGGGATTATGTATGCAAGAAAGTAGAGGAAGAGACTGGAGTTTAGAAGAGTCTGCACCTTCTGCCTCAAGACAGGGCCTTTTGACTGGCCAAGTTTCATGCTCTTAAACAATTTCTAAAATGAAGGGGCGTCCAATTCAGATTAAGCGCTTATGAAAATCTTGTGCGCATAATGACAGCCGATGAGGACCCAGGTCACAAGAGTCAGGAAGAACACCCCTCAGTCTGAGTGCTTCTTAAGGAATTTCTTGGGGAGCAGCAGTCCTATTTACAGGGCATTAGGGAGTGTTAAGGCCTCACAGTGACTTTGCCACACAGGCAAGCTTAGTATGCATTTGGTTAATACCTCTATTGTCACACTCCCTCTGTGACTGCTCTCCTAGCACAACACTGGAGAATAGAACAGTGGAAAATAGGGAATTAAAGAGGCAAAAAGATTAGATAGAACTCAAAACAAAGGCAGGAAGAAATAGGATTTACTGGCCCATTCATGACGGAAAGCTTGTGAATCTTACACACAAAGGTAAAAGTGTAAGTGCACCTGCACTTGTGTACTTGTGTGAGTTCTGTTTATGGGAGTCTCAAGAGGATTTGCAAATGCAATAAACTTTGTGTTAGTGAAAATACACAACGGACCTAAAAGTCAAACAACCAAATGATGGGTCAACCATTTTAAGTAGTAAAAAAAAAGTTATTAAGGAAGTCAGGGAGAAATATGAATAGACAGCGAGGAAAAGAAAGAAATTGAGAAACTGATGCATTGTACAAGAATGTGTTTTTTTTTTTTTTTGTCCCTATCTCTCTTTGCGTTCATTCCCCAAAGGGTCTTATTATGCTTCGTACTGGCTCCAACACAAAGCAGTGTCTTTCTATCTCAGCCCTTCCAGCTCCCCAGGAGAACATTCCAGACACAGCAAATCCATTTGTTTGTCAGCTATAGCCAGACTAATCAGATATCATTCTCTCTCAAAAGAGTAACACAGTGTAAAGTGGGCTAGTGCTGTACTTATTCTTGACCAGAGCTAAGATAAAGCACAATTTTCTCCAGACAATTTGTATGTGTAAGCACTATGTGTAAACTTCTGAAAAATCACTTAAGAGGTCAAAATATTAAGAGATTTATCTTTGAAAAATGTGTAGGTAGTGTTTTTGCCTAGGGCACTATATTGTTTTTACATCACTGAAAAGGTTAAGAAAAAATGGCCATATACATTATTTTTTTATTTTCTTTGTATTGCATGTTAGTATGGAGCATGTATCTTTCCTATATGATAGAGAAGAAATTTGTGATCATTGTTGTGTTATATTTTTACTACAGCCGAGCTTGGTCAGAAAAGATGGTTCAGTCTCAGCATTTATAAGTCTTGTACATATAAATGACTGAAAAAGATATGAATGGGCTCAGTACTTCATCTACTAAGAAGACATTGAGACTTTTTTCTATAAAAACAATTAGCAGTTGATTTCATACCTAGAGTTTAGAGAAACGGGGAAACCCTAATGAATGGGGAATCTCTGTAGCAAAAAAAAAGAGCTTGTGAAATGAAAAAAAACCCATAATTCTTATTTGACAGATTCAATTTGTTATTGTATAGAAGCAGATAACCATGATGTCAACATGTACACATTCTTTTCTTTACCTAAGCAGTAGAGATAAAGAAAAATAATGTATCTATATTTATTCATGTTTATGTGAGTGGGTTTCACAGTCATCTAACTACTGTCACAATATCCTAAGAATACCTGCCGAGAGCCAAAACAGTCTTTAAGAAAGACTGATTTTAGCAGGCAGAGGTTAACTGCCTGCTAAAATCAGGCAGTTAACCACTACCTGTGACATTATACTTATTTTCTAGGAACCATTGAGCCAAATCAGTATGAACAGTTGAGTTCTGTATGCATGTACAAGACTGTTCTTAGTTATCTAATTCTACTGGCATGCTACATGAAAGCCACCATCACTATACTATTGTGCTGCCTTTGTAACCACCAACCAAGGTGAGCAACAGTGGTATAATGATGGTGTCTATTTTGTAGCATTATAGCAGAAGCTCTGAGTGAAAATGACAGTAGTAAGGTTTTTCTCAGACAGTACATGATGATCAATAACCTTTCCCTTAGACTTCAGAGAGTCCTTGTCTTAAATAAGACTTTTCTTCTGGTTTCTGCAAAACCACATGACTCAAAGCTGAAAAATATAGACTGAGTTAACCATCAATGAAAACATGTAATTACACACAGACAATGACATAGTGAAATGCAGATTATGGGAGGTGTCTAATTGCTGGATAATTGCATATTGTGGAGGCTGTGGGGATGTGTTTGATATGACCTTCCGGTTATAGGGAGCTGAGATGGTTTAGGATAATGCCTGGTGTCATAACATAAATTACACAGACTTCATTTTTCACATAAGTTTAATCAGGGACACTTAGGGAGCATTTACTGGGGAACTCTAATGTGGTTTGCTTCAAGTGTGCAAGGATTATAGCAAACATGATTAGGTTATGAAATTGGACATGCAAAGTTTAGCCAGAGGTGATGGGAACTGTGTGTGGGTGCAGATACACATGCACGTGGTAACAACAGACTTTCCACAGAAGAAAATTAAGATATTTAGAGAGCTTAGATGCTGCGTTGATATCAAACAATGATAAACACTACACAAAACTGCAAAACTGAACATTTGGGTTAAAAGCTGGCTTACATTAAAAGCAAAAAATTGCCCCAAAATTGGACCCAAAGACTGTGCATTTCATTGACAGACAACAATGAAAATGCACAGTGCTTGTCTGTCAAGTTCTCTAATCTAAAAGATTGTTTTTCCAACCTGCACCATTAATACATGTTCTTTTATGATACAGCTCTGCTTAATGTAGTTATCCTTGACAGTCTACCTTGACTTATCAAACTACCACAGCTAGTGCAACACAACTCCACTTCAGAAATAGTCTATCTTAGACAAGTGGTGCAAAAGAGTTAATTGTTTTCAGTTCTATATTTTGAGTTCTGCATGTCATCTATTTGAATATCCCATTGTCATACAATTTGCATTCTGTATTTAAAAAAAGAAGAAAAAAAAAAACATGTCAGGAAAAAAATAATCTCATTTGCAAAAACAAATAGATATTTGGAAAAGAGGATAAATGCTACCTTTTGGAAAATCCCTAATTCATCCATCCATTTTCTAACACCCTTGTCTCTAGTGGGGTCGGGAGGGGTGCTCCAGCTAACGTTTCGAGGCGAGAGGCGGGGCACACCTTGGACAGGTCGCCAGTCTGTCGCAGGGCAACACAGAAACAGACAGGACAAACAACCTCGCACACAGACTCGTACACACCTAGGGAGAATTTAGAGAGACCAATTAACCTAACAGTCATGTTCTTGGACTGTGGGAGGAAGCCGGAGTACCAGGAGAGAGAACCCACGCATGCACAGGGAGAACATGCAAACTCCGTGCAGAAAGACCCCGGACCTTCTTGCTGCAAGGCAACAGTGCTACCAACTGCGCCACTGCGCAGCCCTAATCTTGTTTTAAAAAAGTCATAAGTTCAGCAGGTTTTCCTTTTCTCTTGCACCAAAACTATATCCATATTTCAGCAGACAGTATTATATTTTTATATTTTAAAATAGAGTAATGGTGTTGCTAATACCAACTGCACCACACAATATTCACAGTTTCTTTGCTTTTTATGCATTCCCATTATTTACTTCACGCATTCAATACTTCTACATTATTATTCAATACTACTAAGGTAATTTGTGGACTAATTATTTTGATTTCTTTGTATATGTGCATTACTTTTATTAGCTTGTAACAGCTAGAATAAATTTAAAGCACATATAAATAGCAAACTATAATAAACATTGACATGTTTAATACCTATTTTAGACTCCTTCAGTGTTGAAGGAGTCCTTCAATGTTGCTTTCAACTGTTTTGTTGTCTAGTTGCTTCTGCAGGTCTCAGTAGCAGGCACATTTTGGGACAAGCATAAATACAATTCAATTCTCATTAGCTCACTATCCACACAGGTTAACCTTGACTAATTTATATCTATTATACCAAACCGTCCATGAAGGGATAGGAGCTTTCTCTAGAATTGAAATGTGTCTTTCTAGACATGGCTGTTTTATTAAAAGGACATTGATGAGAAAGTGAGTCAACAAAAAGGAGCAAAAAAAAAAAAAAAAGAAGTATGTTTGTACTTCCTACATGAAGATAAAAATCTGTGAAGAGGTTTACCATCTCTCCTCAGTACAACCTGCTGAAATGTATTCCAAAGAAAGGAGAGACAAGAACAAGGATAGGGTGAAATGTAAAGAAATACTAGGAGATCTATCCGATTTGAAATTTTACTTTAGAAGTAACTTGTGAAACTTTTAAACTTTTTAAAAGAATTTTAGTTGTAATGTGTTTTATGTGTTTTAAATATGTACAATCTTAATTTAAAAGCATCAAGTGAGAAATGCGATAAATGGGAGTCAAGGCTGATGTAAGGGGGTGAAAGGGAACCCCTCGCAATGAAAGGCTTTTGTTTTATTCTAGCAAAGGTTCACGTAGGCAATTTATGCAGGGCTCCAGCCATCTGGTGAATGTTTGGGGTCCTTTGTCTCGCTGTGCACTGTCCTGTTTCCGACCGACCTTAAAACCCCAGAGCCCACCCCGGAGTGGGAATGAGAGAGAAGAGTCTAACATTGTACCACGAGGAATAAGTCTTAAGCAAGTAAAGAGAAAAGACAGGGGTTTGGCTAAATAGACTGGAGGAGATGTCAGGTCAAAGTGGCATCTCTCAGAAAAAAAAAAAAAAGTGCTGTGACTGAAGAGAAGGCAAAGTGAGAGATGACAAGAGGAGGCTTGGTAAAAATACACATCCTGAAAGCGGCTAAAGGTCTGTGAACAAGACATAAATTGAAAAGAAATACTAGGAGAGGAAAGAATAATAGGAGTAGGACTATGTGCCCCTCCTTGGGGGATAAGAACAGTCCTGTTTGTGGTAGGTATGTCTTTTATGTGTGAACAAAATCTCTTGATTCCCTTTGGATCATTAGAGACTGTCAGTGCAGTGAGAGCAGTGCATCTATGTTTGGGGTCATTATAAACACTCTCTAGGCCTTGAATTCAAAGAGTTTTTGTTTGGGTCATGCTCTTTCACCACTGCTCTCCACCCCCACCTCCCAATTCACCCTATTGAGAACCATGGAAACAAGAAGTCTTTCACCCTCTTCTTTTCGTCTAGCCTTTCCCTGTCTCTTGCTTTTACTGCTCCATTTTGTCCCCATCACACTGGTCCTGACTGCCGTAAGACTAATAGGAACAGGAAGAGTCAGATGCTTACTTAATTGGGCTTCAAGGTGACTTAGTGGATGCTAGTGTGTGTGTTTTGTTGTGTAATGCAGAGTACACATGGATGCCTCCCTGCAAATGAAGCAAACTCAGTGAAACAGAAGTAGACAAGGCTAAATGGGCTGGAATTAGCTCTAATAGGTTGTGGAGTTTTTGAGGGTCCTGCCCTGTCAGATCCTTTGCACTCTGATGAGATGTACAAAGAAGTAATAAAAACCTAATTGGAGGAGAAATTGCAAAAGAAAAAAGTTACAGACAAACTTTAAAGCAAAAATAAATGAAAGTCTGCTGTGGGGATTTAATGTTTGCTTGTGTTTTTTTGGATTTAAAAGTATTATCTTTTTCTGTTGAATTTGTTTTAAGTGGAGAAGGAAAAAAAAAAACAACAACTGATAGATGTTCATGAGCATGAACCAAATAGGAGTGTATTTAAAGATTTATATGGTTTTATGCTAGGGTTAAAATGTTTTAAAAATACAGACACAGAGAAAGTAATATGTTTTTTTTGTGTGTATTTGCGTGTGTGTGTGCCACATGATTGCAGTCATTAGACAGGAGTAAGGCATTCAAGATGAATCTGCACTTAGTCCAGGGATGCGCACTTGTTCAATGGGCTGTGAATCTCCTACTGCCACTGTCATCCTGCAGAATGTTAAATAAAGTTATTTGAATATTTGTAATATTAATGCACTCACACGTCAAAAACCCACTGGAGTCTAACAGTGAGAAAAAAATACACAACTTAGGATTCATATTGCTTTGTGGGTCTATAGTACTGCTCGGATGAGGGATTATGTAAATACCCAACTACATAAACCCATAATCATAGATATAGCATTGAATGGATGGACTATCAAAGCATACAGTGGTGGGCTGACAGAAAATTTAATGGAAAAACTGTGAGATTACATAGTACAGCATATATATAATTCACATTTATTTAAAAAAAAAAATCAGTGGCAGTAAAAATCGTCTTTGTTTTTTGGAGGTCTAAAAGGTGATGGGAATGAAACCCTGGCTCTCATTCCATCCTAAACAATTGCAGACCTTTATCTAATTCAACTTTCTTATTTAAAATTATTGAGAAGTTGCTAATCAATTGTCTGAGTGTTTAGACTTCAATATCTTGTTTGAAGACTTTCAGTGAAGTTTTTGAACTCATCACTTCAAAGAGACAGAACTTGTTAATGGCACCGATTGTACTCTCCTGGACCCAAAAAGGCACTTCTGTCCATATTTGTATTGTTAGGTCTCTGTGCACCATTTAATACAGTTAATCACAGTATTATTTTAAAGAGGTTTAAAAATATTGTAAGGATCAAGGGAACATCACCATATTTGCCTGACAGCTTCCAGTTTGTGCAGTAGAGTTATTTATGGAGTACCACCATTTTTTTTTTGCTTTGTAAATATGCTCATTTCTTTTTCTTTTTAATCCAAAACATATGAGCATACAATTTAAATTTAAGTGTAAGATGTTTTTATTTTCCCTCCCAGACATTGAGCTGCATATACTTAAAACACTGCTCAAACACTTAAAAAAATATTGGTTTCTTGTTATGTCCTGCTCCTCCTTAAAACATCTCGCTGTTTAGATTAATACCTCTAGCAAAACTATCTTGTTGCTTTGATTTCTTCTGCCTCAAATTTTTTTTCAGAGGGAATGAAAATTACACTCCCATGTATGTTTTTTTTATTTTTATTTTTTCTGCTGGCAGATTTTCTTTACTGGGTTATGTAACTCTGCCTGGTAACAGTTTTAAAATGAAAAACTGTGATCTTAACATGGCTGGCCCTTTTGGGTGTGGCTGCTGCCTTCAAAGAGTACAAGCTTTATCTCCATGGCAATGAGGCTTGACCAGGAGTAAGAGGATTCAAATAGACTGAACTGAATTTCATCCACCTCCAAACTGCCATGCAATGCCATAAAATAGTCTTCTTAGGTTAACACAGGAACCAAAAACAAGTTTTAAGAATGAGAAACAAAAAAAAACAAACTTGTCTTGGGTGTGCCCTGACAGCATAACACCCTTGATTCAAAGGAGCTGATTCTCTGATCGAAATCATCTGCTTGGTGATTAAAGCTGAAAAAAAAAAATAAAAATCTAGAACACACAAGGGAGGATCCAAGAGCTGGACTGGTAAACACTTTAGGAGAGAACCATGCATTAAACTTTCAACTATGTATACTGAAGTACGGGAGTTTATAGGTTCAAAGAAAATTAAGCCCCCCTCAGTAAAAAGTGCTAAGATTTTATTAAATGGAGGCCAAAGCCTTAAATCATTTTGCTGTATCAATTAGGTCTTATCTTAGGGTTAAAAAATGTGTATCAAATTATGTCACCATTGAGATTCAAAACATTTAAATAATTACCCTATCCTTGAATTTAATGAGTGATTTAAGGAAGCAAGAGATCATTGAAATGATCAATGATTACATGAGCAGATCCTATAAAGTAAACACAGTCAATGCGATTGGATCAATCACCCAGTCAGACCCCACAACAGCAATTACAAAAAGCCTTAATCAAACCCATTACCATCAGCAACTCTGAAGAGCTTGACTTGAACATGACACATGCACTCAAGGCAAGCTTTCCAGTGGCGAAGGTGGCAGGGTGCTGTTGGGAGTGTCTCTGCTCAATTTAACAGAGAGGTGATAAAATATTTAGCAGATTGCTTACATTGCTGAAGGGGGGCAGAGAGCAAGGGAAAGGCAGAGGCAGAAAAGAGAAGGGCATACCCAAATGGCTTGTGTGGGAGCTGGGGAGCTGGTAATGAGGGTGGCATGCTGGCACCATTGTTGCACGCACAACATCGCGACATGGCCTCTATGCCTAGCTGACAGCAGGTACCACAAATACCCATCACACTAAATGTCACTAATTAATACATGAAAAACGTGCAATCAGGTACCAACATGTGTTTCCGTACTACATTTAAAAAGGACAGAAGGTATGTTTCCCTCTATAAGACACTGTGTCTTGATTAGGCATTAAATGTATTCCTCTTTTACAGTCTAATTGTGCCATTGTCCATTTAAACACCGTTATTTTCCTATTAACTGGTTAGCCAACATGCAAATTTTATGTTTTTCAGCAAGTTATTGTATTCACACTCAACAGTAACAGAATTGTCTTTATCCTTTTGAAAAAAAAAAAAAGAAAAATAAACTTTTCCACAGTGAACTATTGCTATAGATATTTCCATACTTTGAGTGCACCTAAATATAAACCGTACACATTATATTGTGCATGTTGAATCTTGTAAGGATCAGATGCGCTGTTTTTATGTGCTATACACATGGCACTGGCATGGCATATTTGTGTAGGTCAGAAACTGACTGTCAGGTACGCGGTGTGACGTGGCTGTTTCTGTGAATTGTGGGCATGTTGCCTGTATTTGTGTGGGTCAGGTTCATTGTGTTGATTTTGTGCATGTCGTGCACTGGGCATGTGGTTCTGTTCATGTGGGTCAGGTGCGGTGATGTTTTTTGTGCGTGCCCTCTGATAATATCCCGCAGGCATCCCTGGCCTCACGCACTTCCTCAGACTCTCTTTTGTTGTTGCTCTCAATAACACTTTCGTCTCGCTCTCGAGCTTGTGCTGTCTTCATCACGCAACCGTCCAGCCTTTTAAAACCCATTGGCAGAAACCCGTATTTTAGCCGCATCGCAGTGTTCAAAGCTTGTAAAAAAAAAAAGTAACGGCTTGTATAGTAAATTATGGTACAAATACTTCAAAATACTGTAACAAATCGCTCGATTGTCACTGGTCAAAACAGAAGCAACATATTTTCAGTTTTTTATTTTTTATCTGAGCTCTTTAGGACTACAGTGTCGTTGTGTGTTCAAAGCAATATCCAGCACCATCAGACAGCTCTGTGAAATGTGCATATTTTAGATGTAATCCATTGGATTTCTGTGTGTATTTTTTCTTCCTTTGATAATTACTAAAGAAGAAAAAAAACAAAAGATCATGCATTAACTTAGTGGTACTAAACTAAGCAATGTGAGTGCTTGATTTTCAGTCTGTATTGCTATAGAGTTGACCCGATGAATTGACCTGATGAATTGTCCAGGTTGTACCTGATCACTCAGCCACTAACAGCACCAGCAATGGATGGATAGATGGATGAATATGTACTCATTTTTTGCATTTATACCAAAGAGAAAGAAACAGATAAAGCAGTCCGCACACCCACAACAGTTGACTGGTGTCCCTCAGTACTCCACTTGCTGAAGTATTTTTATGATACATTTTTAATAATTGATTGCAAGTCCATAAACATACTGCAGAGTGTAAGATGAGAGTGACTGCTGTTGCTGGAGGGGTACTCTCAGCGGGATGAGGCTGAAACAGACTTCATGCAAATCTCCAGAGAGCAAGATGGTTATCAGTGACAAAGATGGGCAGACCACTCTTCGTTTTAAATGTATATTGTTTTTATTGCACATTTGCTATGTGAAAGTTGGAGGTTTTTTTATTAGGATTTCAGTCAGGTTAGAATAAAACTATAGCAGTGCAGTAGTAATAACTCCCTCAATCTCCACATAGGGAATATGTATTTTTCTATCTATTATGGTGCTTAATAGAACAATAAATCCATTGTCTATAGCCGTTTATCCTAGCAGGGTGGTGGGGGTGTGGTTGCCTTTCTAAAGCAGTCATTGGGCGAGAGGCAGAGTACTTACTGGACAGGTCACCAGTCCATTACAGGGTGACATACAGACAGACATAAACAACTACCCACACACACATTTATACCTAAGGGAGAAACCAATTAACCTTGTCATGGTTTTGGACCATGGTAGTAAGATTCAGTAACCGTTGAGAAATAACACCTTCAGAGATAGAACATGCAATATCCATGCAGAAATACCTCAGGCTCAGATGCAAACATGGCCCCTTATTGCTACAAGGCAAAAATATAGGCGGAACAAAATTAACTATCTCCGTGAACCTAGCAAAACAACATCAGCTGGTCTATGGATATCAAAGAGATTTTGGAGCTCTAAATATACTGGGGCAACCTTATCTGTACACACATGTTTGCATTATACAGCAAAGGCTCCAAAATGAAAAGAGCACAATAACATTTTGGCAAACAAACCTAATCTGTGGTTTTCTGTTATTTAAAAGATTTAGAAAAACAATACTGAAAAGGAAAAATAAAAAGGATATTGCCAAGAATACATATATTCTACATATATAAATTCTTTTTTCTACAGAATTCCTGATTTAAATAACTGCATTGTGGCATTGCATAAAGCTTACTGTCTATATAAAGAGCAACTCAATCTTGTAAGTCAGTATGAGGGGTTATTTTGCTTAGGAAACAAAATAATTCTGGAAGGATACAGTGGACACAGTCACACACCATGTGCTTTGTAGATATGTGGCATTCTTATATCTGTTTATTGATCACAGCAGATGGGCGTCAATCAATCTTATCTGGGCTCCGCATACTCTCCAACTAACATCCCGAGGCAGGCCAAACCAATACTGCAAGCCCCAAGCCACCCATATAATCGCCAGACACCTTGAGCAAATTTTCTGTTTGGATGTGTGTTTGTGAGAGTGTTGAAGTAACAAGGTGCACAGTCTGGAGGTGCAATGGAGGGCACATACAAAAACCCCTCACCAACAGCTTGACAACTCGAACCAAAAACCCACATTAATCTTCACCTGGGATTCCAGTTATCTATTCCTTGTAACTTCATTTTCACACACTTTGCTGAGGCAAATTCAAAGCTCGCACCATCTGTGAAGTAGGTTGTACAAAAAGGCTGACATTCGTTAAAGATTAGGATGTGGTGCTAATGTGATTTTTAGTAAAGTGAGGCACATATTTGGAAGTAAATCTCATCTACCCTAAACATCTGCTTTCACACGTTTGCTATGGAAAAAACATGTTCCATAGCATGTTTGTCGTTTGCTTATAGTCAACAACGGATAACTTCTGATGTCTTTCTTCCAGCCACCCTTCAAAAAACACCAGATTTAAAGAGTGCATGACTAACACTTGTCCTGTCAAAAGATTTGCCCACATTAGGTATGCATTTTTGACTTGCTTGTCACTATTTCACAGTGGCTAACTCTCTCATACTCTTTCCATTTTCAGAGATTAAACAGTTCTTGATGAGCTGTTCAAACCCTGCTTCCTGACTTTCCTCAACTTTATCTTTGACCTGTTTCTTGGTATTCATGATGCATTTTGTTCTCTAGCAAACCTCTGATGCCTTGACAGAAGATAACTGGTACTGAGATTGAATTACACACAGGTGGACATTACTAAATACAGCAATTGGTTTCACTGAATTTTATCTCTGCATGCAGGTGTAGAGGTGTTAGTATCCTTAATAAACATTTTGAAAATCGCCTGCCTGAAATGTTAACAAACACATGGGAAGTTTTGTTGGTAACATGACAAAACATGAAAAAAAATCTGAGTTTAAACAATTTTTCAAGGTACTGAAGGAATTAAACTTTTTTTTTTTATGAAGGAATGCACTTTTTCTTACCACGGCAAACATTGCCATTGTCAGGTTCAAACCCAGCCTTGCATGTGCAGCTACCAATAGGCACCATCCACTCTCCATCTCCGTTACAGTAGAGCTTTATCGGGACATCTACTTCCTCTGAGTTTGGGATGCAGATTCCTCTGGCAATGACCAAGGAGGTGCTTTCTGCCCCTGTCATGGTCTCTGGAAAGATTGCAAAGTTTTGGACCACACTCGGGCACTTCTTAAAAAACACCCTGACTGACAGCAGAGACATACAGGCACCGTAGTCCTGAAAGGCCAGGTAGAAGCCGTTTTTCGACAGCGGGCCAAAGCTGCGCACCTCTGTGTTGACTTTCATTAGGCGCCCGCCAAAGTCCACTTGAGAAAAGCTTTCATCTGCAGCAATGGTGTCCACCTTGAGGTAGGGGGCCTCCATCCAGAAGGCTGTTCCTTTGGTGGCAATGACAGAATCAGTTTCATAGTAGTACAGATTAAACGTCTCCTTGCAGGAGCCAGGGACATTTGGAATGGAACTGCAGTCGCGCACTGTGAATCGTATCTCCACATAGATCCGCTGCGCACCACGGCGATCAATGAAGGTTGTGAGGAGCCAGTTGTTCTGGCTTGGCTCGAAGACATTGCACACTTGGTAGGTCCTTATGGTGTTAAGGTTTTCATCGTAGCCACTGACTTCCTCCCACTACAGAAGGAGAAAAAGAGAGAGAATTGTACATGGCGGATTAGTAATCATTTATGATCGAGCTGTGACGTTTTCTTTTTCCCAAATTCTTTCTGTTAATATTAACTAAGCTGCAGAGAGTTTGTGAACATATCACTACCTTCCCCCGAGCCACAAAATATGAATTTTCTGGCTAAATTAGCAAAAATGCATTGGCCCACTGAGTGAGGAGGCTTATTCATCCTTTGAGGATATGTGAACGTCTCCTTTCTGTGGAATAATAAACAACTGTTTGAGTGCGGTTACAGAAAAATGCCACTTCCTCGTCTTGTTCTCTAAATGCACTCACAGCTGTAGAATATGTACTCCCATTGCATCAGCAATAACTGAGTAATTACTGTGGTTGCACTGCTATGTGCCATCTATGCTAAGTGATGCTGGGCACTGAGTTGATGCATTAAAACTACAGTGTGTAACAAATTTTAGATTATGCACTGCTGAATTACAATTAGACAGAGACAGTCTACATGGCAGCCAAGCGCCCATCTGATGGAGAGTCACTTGTGTGCAGACAGAGCTGAGATACGCTGTAGGCCATTTCTTGCAGGTGTGACCCAGAAAGTGTGCTGGTTGAGCATCAGAAGAGCCTTAGGGAGTTAACTCAGTGCACCAAATCAAGATGAAAATACATCATTAATATTTGGTTGGAATCACTGAGAACTGGGAGGAGAAAGGACAAACAAGAAGAACCTTTCCTCAAGAGCTTGTGTTTAGAAAAATGTACTAATACAGTAATTGGATACTGGCACAAAGGTTAATTGTGATCCAATTGTTCTAAATGGAGATTTACTGCTTGAACTTTTAAAATAAATGTGTCAGATGGAAACACACAGGCATACTCAACTTATACAAACAGGTTGCTGGACCTGTCTTGTGAAACAACAAAAAGTGAAACTGTCTCCGTAGAATACAAGGTCATGTTTGCAATATTAAACATAAAAAGCTTTGCAATAAACTTCTTTCCAGCTTTTGTAGGCTTTTGAATATTATCTTGGCAGAAGGGCGACACATAAGGCTTTGAAAGGTACAAAATTTAACCATCTTCGATATCGTTGCACAATTCAAGCACTGCTTTCAGTATTCTCACAGAATAATGTTAATGTTGTTTATCCATGAAAGAAAAACAAAACCAACAACAGCCTCTTTCAAAAGTATAAATTTGTCAATTTATATCTACTGCCATCATATTCCATGAGTATGTGGCCTACCTTTTCTTTTTTTATTGGAGTTGTTTTAAATGGCTATTACCAGCACCTCTTCTGTCCCTTTGTTTGCTAACCAGCGTTAACATTTTGCTAGCATTTGATGCTGATTTCTGACCTGAGAAATACAGACAGTAATATGACACTACTGTATAAGGACACTGAACATGCATAAATAACACAAGGCATTTAAAAGTAGAGGAACATATAATCTTCAATGCCTTTACACAACTGAAAAGCAAACAAAAAATCCAAACCCTAAGTTCTGGATGATCTAAGCTTTTTACAGATTGATAAATCACAGCTCAGGCAGATAGACACAACCAGGAGCAAACATACTTTCAAATCTTTGTTTGAGAGAGATAACAGTGAACTTTGGACGTTATATATCAGTTGGTGTTGTGCTGTATCTGGGGATAGACGTTTTAGAATAACAGAGTGTTTTATATTTGCACTTTCATAAGAGACCATTAATGAATTTGCCGTTTTCTCAGTCAAAATATGTTTGTGTCACTTTACAAAAGTATTTGAGCAGATAGTGCTGCCTGTATCGACCCGCCTTATCAGCTGCAACTTTTCTGGTCGCCACATATACAGTTTCTAAGATTGCAATTAGGGAGGTAAACATTTTGATATTTTATGACAGACTGTCCAATGACATCAAGATTGGTACATTAATGTGCTTTTGTAGGTTTCTCTCTCAACTCCTGAATCCACTGGGATAATTTAGAAAAGGACAAGGATGTTCCATCTTCAATGTCACTGCAAAAGTGGCACAAAATAATCCAAACACATATTCCATTCCTGGTGGTCACTGATTTATTCAGTAGAGTGATGAGTTGTAGCTTATCAGTGTAACTCAGCACACACTCTTCTGCATAGTTACATGGATGTTGCTTGTCTAAATCAGCAACAAATTTAACAATAAACACGAGATTTTGATGTTCAGTATTCACTAATATCCTCATTAACAGAACCTCTAAAACGTAGAAATGATCTAATTAACACTTTTTGGGACTTTTCTGATGTTTTATATCAGAAAGTAGGATATTTTATATCCTACTTAAAAAAATCAATTCTTTATACCCTGCTTACATATAGCAACGTGGCTAAAAGAACAGAACCGTTTCTTAAAAAATTCCCAAGCCAAAGATACAAATACCTGTAAGAGAGGAGAAGATAATGAGATCTAGAGTGGAAGGAGTGGACCTCTAGTCAGTTCATGTTTCCTGTGTGCATACATCTCATGGTGCTTCCTCCTTCCTCTGACCTTTAAAGCCCCACCTGCTCAATCAGGCTCAATCGAGCAGAGGAGAAATATCGGCTCTCTGCACATAGCCCTAAAAACCAGTCAAGATCCAAAATTCTGCTCGATAACTCTAAAAACGATGTGAAATGACTGGAACGGGATGGATGTGAACCATCTGATTTTAATATAGATGATGAAACTATTTGTTGCAAGGAACATATTCAGAGGAAAACAGGAAGGTTCAAACCAAGTGAGGGCATGTACAGGGTGGAGTGGGAAGATACATGATGAACAGTGAAACTGCTGACATGATAAATGAGTTTACAGAAATCTGAGGTGCAAATTAAAGCCTTTTTTCCTCAACGCAGCTCCCTCAGTGCCCACTTCAATTCGCTCTCCTCCCCCCTCTTCCGCTCTCTTCTCCCATCTCTGCTCTGTAATGACCATTCATCAGCATTACAGGAACCTGTCCCTTTCAGCACTGCCTGTTCATTAATACAGCCAGCCCTAGGCTCCTCTGCACCCGTCTGCTCTGGTCTAGGAGGGGGTCCACACAGCCTCTCGTCTAGCCAAATGACCACCATATTTCACACCAGAAAGGGGCCTGAGGCGTCTCCAATAATGCCCATCCACAATCTGTCTAGAAATTCATTGGCTCACATAATAATGAAATACATTTATTTTATTTCCTACTCAGTAGATATTCAGTGTCACCACTGTGTCAAACACAAGTCAAACTATTACAGGAGCCCTGGTTATTTCGCAGATAACAGACTCTGTGACACACTTTCGCCTCATCCCTTTAGCGGTTTGCATTTCTACACTGTTTACACCGGTGTGCTCGAAGAGAGTGGTGTTTGTGATTTGATAGTTTACCGACAACATATTGATTTGCTGGCTCTTGTTTTGCTACAGAGAGCTTGAGGGTACCTGCCACATTTCTGCTTGTGTAGGTCCAAAACATTTGATTACTGAGGGTATCGACATTTTTCTGTGTTCTTCAGTGTCTACGTAATTTCCTCACCATTAAAGGACCCTCGTCGTATGCATTTAGAACACAGGGACAGTCTTCCAAAGAGCATGTCCTTGTCACACCAAGGAATTTCTCTTTTATTGCTTTTTCCTCCAGTCCTTTACATTATTCAAACCAAATGTCTCTATCTGACATCTCTTTGACCCCTGAAAAGAGAGGGCATCATCATCTGTCACCTTAAGGATAATGGAATTCTCTGATCCTTGCATCTATTTTTTCCTTTAATAATTTGAGAACAAAACAGCTCAAGGCCTAAACTGTATATGTTTAGACCATGGATTAAAGACTACAGAATAGATTTATGCAGTTTGTATCAACATGTTTCTAAAGGAAAAAGTAATGAGAAATTATAGGAAAGGACAACAAGGTAAGAGGCAAGGAAGAAATCAACTTGCAGACTCACTTCTTGGAGCTATTTTCGCCTATATGATATACAATAAAATAATTTAAAAAAATAACAAAATACTGAGTCACAAAACTTTTAATGTATCAGCTTGTGGAACATGTTGAGAAGTTTGTATATTTTTATTACAGTTGGATGAGACAAATCAGAAGAATGTGGGGCTTGCAAAGTAAAAATATAAAAATGTAACAGAGCCTGGATCTTTGATCTTCTCTCTGAGAAGTCAAGTGTTTGGTATTATGCCAAGGAACCATCTGCTTGGTCAGAGAACTCTACTATCTCTGATTGGGAGGTTAACAGTAGTCAGACATCCAGTCAAAATTGTTGAAGAAGGTTGTTTGTGGCAACAAAAACTATTGATTTTTTTTTTTCCCAACTTGCCTAAGGACATTTGTTAGTGGAGACATGTGGATAACTCTGTGCACAGGCACCTTACGTCATTATTTCACACGAGAAGCAGAACATTTAAAACTCTTCAGCTTAGAAAGTTTTTCTTAATAGAGGGTATTCTTTTACCAAAGAACTGAGATTGTAGGTGGACAACTGCCAGTGTAGAAAACAACAGTTTGTTAGTGTGGACAAGTCCAAATACGCACAACATTTACTGTACTTCAACATCAATATTGAAACTGAACAGCAAACAGTTTTGCTGATGAAACACCTGGCAAACACTAACAGCCATTCGTTGCAAAATGCTCATTTTGTAAGCCCAGTGAAAGTAATCACTGATGTCGCTCTAATAGCTCTGATTTAACAGATGCACAGGAGACACCTTTGCTCTGCCCCTGGTAGTTAAATGTGAGCCTTCTGTGTCTGTGTCTGTGTATGTGTCATTATAGCAGCACTCTTTTATAGGCATTAAGTAGCAAGGAGTTGCAGGAGCTATGAATTCACAGAGCACTTAATGCTGTGTTAATGACCGGTGACAGCTAGCTTAGCTGGAGAAGAGAGGGTGGAGTAATGCAGGAGACAGAGTCAGTAAAAAACACACAAGAAAAATGTGGCCAGACATTTTCAGGAGTGTGTTACCCTTAGAACACTGTCTATATTCACAAAAACACTCATCAAAAGGATTAATTTCCATTACCATTAATAACTAAAATAACACAGAACAGCTTAGCATGCTGGATTCTAGCTCCAAAAGACTGCATCATTCGATGATGAGCTTGAGACATGCATATCCCCAGTCACAGCTGGGTGAACTGACCGTTCAGAACAGAACATGTGCATAACACCTATGAAAAAATGAATCAGTTGGAAAGGCCATGGCAGAAACAGGACAAAATCATTACTTTTGGAGATCTGAAATTAAATTTAAGAAAGGGTAAGCTTGGATCAGAATGTATGCATTGGAGTGTATTTCTTTGACACATTTGATTTTTGCAGATTGCTTTACCTATTAATTTAAATTTGGCCAATGACACTATGTTTTCAAAATTACAGAACCACCTGCTTAAAAACAAACAATAGCAAAATAATAATAATAAAAAAAAAAAAACAACTGGAAAATTCATGTTTAAAATGAGTATTCCACAACTATTTTGCAGTGGCTGACATGTTCAAGTCAAATCCCTTTTGGAGAAATTGTGGACTACGCCAAAATTGAGCCATTTGAGCATGTTTGAAGCATCAGCCTTGGGAGTTTGTTTTAATGTCAAACAATGTGGGGGAGTAATGATTTTGGTTTCTGCTTTCAGGCATCAGGATCTTGATTACCTAATGTAACTGATACAAAGTTAAATTCTGCTCTCTAATAGAACAACCTGAAGGAGAATATCCAACTATCAGCTTGTGATCAGCTTAATTGGGTTTTTCAGATCTAAAGGACACCAGTAAATCTACTGCCCCACAAAAGGGCATTTTTATGGCCAATTTTGATGGCCATGAAAAACAAATATAAAATTAATAATAATAATAATAATAATAATAATAATAATAATAATAATAATAATAATAATAATAATAATAATAATAATAAATAAATGCAACAAAGTGAAAGTTTGGGATTGGCCAAGTCAAACTCCAGATTTAAGCCACACTGTTCCCAGGTATTACACGCTTAATGACAGTAATGGCTGCAAACAGAACCACAAACAGGCTAAGGAGGCAATTCTTTTTTTACTTAGGGGCAGTCTGGTTTTGATAGTCATTTTTTCCCTTGATAAGCTATGGCATTTGTAAACTGCTTTCTGTATTAATTCAGGTTGTATTGGAATTTGCTGAATAATCTGCAACATGTAGGTGTGAGAAAACAAAACAAAACAACATAATTAAATAAATGTGAAACCAGAGCAAATACTTATTCATGTTATGGGTGTTCAATGACGGTCTTCATTATAAGCCAAACAGTTTTGCTTGTGAGAATACGTCTCGCTCTATTTGTTTGAACATATTTATTAAGTAACATTTTAAGCATACCTTTAATTGTTAAATGATCTTCAGTGATAAAGCCAGTCAACATATAGTCAAGGTTTGTCTGTTTGTACCTTAAATACACAAACATATAGACAGAGCTTGACAACTTTCAGCTCATCATTCAGTCTCAGCTAATTCACTCGACAGGAAAGCTTGAATAGCGAAGCATCTAGTTGGCTGATCTTTAACCTCCTGTCTGCTATCTGAAGCTCAGTGGAGTCGCAGCCCAGGACTGCTTTTCAAATCCGTCAGCGCCAGTTAATTCAGCTACATGCTCAGGCAAACTGAACACAGCTGGGCAATGAGCAACTCAGAGTACTTCCACATTTAAAGCGCTTCTGCTGAGAAAGGTCTGTGAAATGCCATTCTAAATAGCACAAGAGTGTCTGGAAAATGTCTGTTGAATGGCCAGGCAACTGTGCCAGTGTGATGATGTGCTTTTACAGCAGGCCTTGTAAAAAGAGATGTATTGAGTAGTCAAAAATGACCAACCACTGCACCGACTATGTTCCCTGATGCAGTTTACAACTTTGACCTCAGCCTTCAAAAGAATATAAATGCAAGGCAAGATTCTTCTTTTCAACATGCTCACTACAGAATACCTGGACTCAGTGCTTTGCAAAAACACCCACACCCCTCAAACGTTTTCATATTTTGCCATGTACAAATCTACAATCTACAAGATCTACAATCTTTAGTGTATTTTTTGAACCTTAATATGTGATAGACCAACACAAAATACTGCATAATTATGAAGTGGAATGACAAGACTGCATAGCTCTTCAAATGATTTGAAAATTAAAACTTTATAGTTCACTGAGTAAATTCTTTATAAAACCATATTTCAATAACCTCTACAGGCCCTCTATGGTTTGTCTTTACTAGATGCAGATTTGTATTCATTTATTTATTTATTTACCTACATGTCTTGTAAAACAACTCAGACTCAGTCAAGCTACTGAAGAGCATCTATCAACATCAACATCTGGAAGCAAAGGAGGAGTTGGGTCTTGACTATCGCTGTGTCATTCCAACATACATCTGCTTTGATCTAACCCCTTCAGTTTTAGCTCTGGCTCTATGTTTGAGGCAGTTGTCTTGCTACAAGTTGAAACTCTGCACCATTTGTGAGTCTTTGTCCTGGATTTAGTTTCAGCTTCCCTGTCTCTACTGAAGAGAAGTGTTGCTACAGCATAATGCTGGTACCAACCACTATGTGGGGATGGTGTTTATACTGTAGTAAATTTATCATTTCACAAGAGACATTGTTTTGCTTGTTTGCTACTGAGTTAAATTTTGGTCATATGTTTGCTGCTTCCTCAGGATGGCTTGTGGCTACATCACAAAAGGGCATTTTTGGCTTTCATTCAACAATGTCTTTCTTTTAGCAACTCTTCCATAAAATACAGTTTTGTGGAGTGCATGGCTTATCATTGTTCCCACAATGTATTCTTCTGTCTCAATTGTGGATCTCTAAATCTCTTCCAGAATGACATTGGATTAATTGTTTCTCTGATTAATGCTCCATTTTTGCTATAAGCCTCAAATGCATCAATTCTTTAAATTAAAAAAATAAATAAATAAAATAACTGTCCCTTCTTCATCCATCAGAGTAAAACTAAAATGGGGGTGGAGCCTTGTCCAAGAATGTTTTTCATTTTACTTTCTTGGGATGGACATCTTAACAATGAGGGTATTTAATATTCATGACAACCTAACATTGGGCTGATGCAGGGAGAGAGTACTTCAACAGAATATTTTTAAAATAATTAGACATGAATAAAACCTCATTTTAGGAGTGCTCTTTTGATAGGAAAAAGAAAGATGGAAAAAGTGACACACACATTTAAAATTCATAAGGACAAGGTCTTGGAAGGACAGTGGATTAAAGGTGGACATGAAAAGAGATAAGAATTGAACCCTTTTTGCCCCTGCTTCTCAGTTTTTGCAAAGCTCTCTGCTGACAGTAATCAAAAGCCAGATCGCTGTCTTTTCTATAAAGGCTGGTTTAAATCTCTGTGACTTATGAGAATATTTGCATTTCAACCTTCAGGTCTCTTCCCTGAAGTCGATGTTACCTAAAACAATACCCGGTCCACTTTCGTTCAGTGACTGCCGCTCCATTCCCTCAGCTTCCCTCAGAAACTTTTGAGATTCATGCACATAGTCTCTCATAAATTCACTTACACACGCTCACACACACGCACTCACACAAAGCCAGACTGCAGCTTCTAAAATATGCAGTGGCATGATTGCTATTATCATTTCTGATCAGCTGCGTTATTGAATGAATGCTGCTGTCAGGGCTGTTGCATGGGAATGATTACTTTGCGGGGCATCTGAGACCTAGTTACGCCTGGCTGAATGTGATGGATGGGGAGGAAATGGTGATGTCTGAAACACTCCAGGTCCTGCCAGATCCAAGCCACTCTATAATTACAGTCACACAGTTTGTCGGAGCCCAAGTAGAGTTCTGCCCATCTGACTGGATGCAGAAAATGAGTCTTATGAAAGCTCTCCCTCCCTGATCACACCCAAAATATCATTAACACATTTAAAGAAGGCCGACTTTATGTTGAGACTTTGTGCTTAAAGAAAAGCACTGCAAATTATTTTGTGTGCATGTTTTTGTTTTTATCAAGATCCAAATGTGTTTATACTGTAAAATATGCACAGTTGTGTTTTTACTTAAAGGCAAATGTTTTTGCTCAATTACCTGACAGCAAAAAAACACTGAAATCGTAAAAATGAGCAACCGACACACTCAAGTTTGATAAGATTATTAACCATTGCATTTGACCCATCTGCTTGAAAGCAGCCATCTTTGAAGCCCATCTATTTCAATGATATTGAATGATTTGATTTGAGAAGAACAGTTAATAATCACAGCCCTCGAAGACTGGCTTCCATTCTGTTTTCACTAAAATTGCAGGCTGAAGGAAGTAAATCGGAGATTTAATTATTTAATTATCACTACAAGCAGAATTCAGACACAAGTGGGTGGTGGAGTGCAAACAAAGATGTTTGATGTGGAAACAGAGACACAAACAAATTAAATTTAATTATTGACTTAAATACAACATAATTAGGACAGATTAATGAATATACCTCAACTGAAGAAAAAAGAAATCTGAGTGGGGGAAGATTAAGCAAGAATGAAAGGTTTACTTCTATTTGAGCCAACTACAGAGGGCGTCTAAAAACGCAGCTCTAGTGGGTACCAAGGCAGACACACAATTACTCCTGTGGAAAGAAGCCAAAGACGTCACAGAGCTACTCCCACATACTCCTCCAAATTCATCCTAAATTAAGATGAGATTATTTTTTGCCAAAGCTATCACTTTGTTCTTTTATTTACTTCTTGACAAAAAAAATGCTCTTTTATCTCCACCCATCCAAGATAATTCTCCAGTGTCAAATAAGAAATGGGAATCATGCAGGAAGGAAATCAATAATAGAGACAGCCATATGTTCCTTTGGATATTTCATTTTAAAAATGGAAAATGAAAAGCAGCAAAAACCGGGAAAAAATATGAGTTTGATAAAGCCTGTAGTACGCATATTCCATTTTTGTCTGTAAAAACATAAGTATGATGAACATTATGTAAAAACAAAAATGTCTGAACTAATAATGATACAAATCTTGGAATGCACAGAAAAACTGGCTGGTGACTGGATTCAACCTGTCCTTATCACTAATCAGTCGGTTAGATATCCAGTGTGTTATGTCTGGTGAACATAACACAAATTAGCGCTAATGGTTTGGGCTAAAAATAACATTTCTTTGAATAGAAGTTGTTTCTGCAAGAGAAGAAATTTGTTTTGAGTATAAACTAAGTTTTTAAAAGTGAGGTAAGAGGAAAAGCAAAAGGAGCAGGTATTTTCTGCAAATACAACTTTTTCTATGGAAACATTGTGATTGTACAATTACACCCCGACTTGTAAGCGAGAAATGAGGTAGTCTTTATGTGATATTGTTTTAATATATCAGCCAAAAACAATCCAAGTAAAAACAAAAGGCAATTCATAAATAACAATTGAAATATTTACTTTTTCACAGAGGGACTGGTTAAGACAGCTGTTTTTCTTTAATCAGTATAATCGTCATTAACAAACTGACTTTCAGATTTAGTGTAACCTCAACACACCTTAAAAGATGCGTATGTTTAATGTGTAGGATGTAATCTTGTGTGAAGGGTGCAATCTGCTATTTTGTATACAAGTCATTATAGGAACTGGTTGGTAAGAAACATGGAATATTTTTGATGGTCTCAGGGAGAGCGCTGCAGAGTGGAAACCTGAATCTAAACCTATGAATCACACACACAAAAGGATTTTCTAATGATTTTTATTTTTAATATCTGAGGAGGATGCAGCTGGTATGAAAAATGAGGAATTCAACATTGCAACAGATTCAGTATGTGCGTAACTCGCCCAGACCAATCTACTTTTTGCAATGAAAAACAGAATGAATAGAAGTTGAAGTGAACACAACCATGTAGAGGAAAAAAAAAAAAAAAACACATCAGGGATTTGTTGTCATAACATTCTAATAGTCATGCTGGGTAAATGTGTCTGAGTATGAGTTCAGATCAAATTCAGCTGTCTGGCTATGCTCCTCAATCACACACGCATATCAAGGAGGTAGAAGAAAACAGGTCCCCCATTGCTACACCAATCTGATATCTGTGTCGCTATCAGAACAAACATGCACGGACATTCTTTCATTCCAAATGCGATTCATCTCTGAAGATTTTGAAAAAGTTTTATGTCTGGTTAATCTAATTCGCATTCATGTGAGCAGCTACCATCACAGCATATGCATTTTTGAGGTCTGCATGCACATCCTGAAACCCGTCTTCTCACCTGATCTCTGCAAGCCGAGCTGCCATGACTCACTGTCATTTCTCTCCTCTCATCCCATTTCAGCTCATTCTCCACAAGTTCAGAGTTCACCCCCATCCTGGGCTCTAGCTTCCTCTCAGTCCTTCTTTGTCTCTTTGTTATCCATGTTTCATTTTTGACCCTTATTACCTACATTAAATCAGTCCCCTCTTTACGCTCAACCTCCATTTTCTCGTTTGCATTTTCCTCAATTTACTCTTGCCTTTGGTATTTTTTTTCTACTTTGAGCCAGTGCTTATACAGTATAATGGATGTACAATAGCGAATCAGTGTCCATGTCTATAATGTCCATAATTGTAAGCAAACTTCTGTACAGAATCATATTAATGTATGTGTGTATGAGAGCTATTTTAAGTTCTCATACTTAAAATATGAGAACTTAAAATAAACACTATCAAATGATCAGTTAAAACCCATACTTACACAGAATAAGTCAGAAGCCTTACTTGTCTTTAAAATCAGTACCATAGATTCAATCATTTGTAAGAAGACTAAAGGCTAACACAATCAGTGTAGACAGTCAAGATAGATGACAGATTTTACTTCAGTAACAATTCTAGGCAGATGGGTTTAAATTTTTTATTTGCTTTAAGTATTCTTTCAAGTTAGCGTTTTTGTGTTTTAGTTACAAGAATGAAGATATGCAGTTTAAGTACATGTTTTTTAAATCCCATTAAGGCTGCCATGGTGTCATGTATTTATTTTTTCTCCAGCTGTTTCTGACTTATTAGATTTGCAATCAATCAGCTCCTTCTTCTTGTCACACTGCCTTCTACACGTTTTCATTTTCCTCAGTTTACATTATTCTTCTGCGTTCCTTCCTGCCCCCTAGAGTCCCTGTCTTTCACGGTATGAATAATTGAGGCATATTGAGTTTGACCAGCAGATGGTAAGATGGGTGTTATGGATTTGTCCATGCTCTTTAGCAGGGTTCAGCTGCTGAGTGACACTTGTCCTGCTTGGGTCCACAGTAGCTCTGGGGAAACATGGGCACAGTGGGGGCAGATAGTCAGGGCACACCCACTAATGCATCTCCTCTAAAAGCATATGTAGGTGAAAATCAATGACAACACTTACAGAGTTTGTGTCTGAGGACAGACAAGCCCACATGTGAAAACACAAGTGGAAGTACTTAGCATTATTTCAGTGTTAGATCCATTTTTTTTTTCTTTGTTGTTTTATTTTTACGTGGGATCAGTGCAACCCCGCCAGACCAGATTTGATTTTCATAGAATAAATAAATTGACCAATTAATTTTATTTTACAATTAAACGGTATGTTAGTCTATGCCATGAACGCCACTTTATAGGTACTGTAGCTATCTCTTGCTATCTGCTTTGCAAAGGAATAGCAAGTATGTGCATCTATTCTTTTATTTTACTCATACTCTGCTAGTTGTGATAGATTTCTTGGAATACATTCCTAAAACACAGCATTTACATTCAAGGGTGTGATTTTCAAGCAATCACCCAAAGTGTTTTTGAGACATTCCACCTGCTCATTATTAACCTGTTAAAAGCAGTGACATTGCCATCTATATATGGGCTTCCTTTGCTGAAAATACAAAAAATGGCAGTCTGACAATAAAAATGGCCTGATCATTTGGCGCAAACATGATGATCTAAACATAGACTAATTACAGCCTACGCTGATTGCAAGCCGTCAATGCTTGTTCTAAGAGGATGTTTAATAAAGGCAGTGGTTATATAACTGTTATTTATTAAATGCATGCAGAAAAATATGTACATTTTGTTAAGATGGTTGTTTATAATTAAGTAGTTTAATAATTTGCTATGGCAGCGGTATGAGGCAGCCCAGCTTCGCAGGCATTTACAAAAATTAAAAGTTATAGTATAACAGTTAAATAACCTCTGCTATGTTTTTTGTATCTGACCGAATATTTTAGATTCGTTTGCCATGCCTAAGTCTCCAATAACCCAAAATCATCTTCTTCCTTTTATTCTCCCTCCAAACTGTCTATAACTCAAGTAACCTGCTGCATTTCTCCCTGCTAAACAGCACTGCTTGCGGTTTCACTGTCAACGCCACCCTCTAACTGCTTAACCTTCGAAAACTCCTGCCCCCAAGGCTCTCACCTCAGCTCTATGACCTACCAGAGTCAGAACAGTTAGCGTAAGCTTTCCTCCACACTGACATCACTGTATGTTGCTGGGCTAGACAGCTGTATTTTAGGGTTTCCTTTAAATTTACTTGGTCTTATAACCTCTTCTTTTGCATTTTTTTGTAACCCTTCTCTAAATATGCTTCCACACCTTGAAATTTCCTCCAATGTCTGTTTCCTGTTTCTTGGATTTTCTTTCTTACTCCATACTGTTTCCTCTCTCTTTCCTCTCTCTGTCTCATCAACCCCCTCCTAGTGAAAGCTGTTCACTAGGAGCACCCTGTTCACCCTTTCTGACTAAACGTTATCAAATTATTTAGAACTTGTAAAAAAAAAAGAAAGAAAGAAAATACTTTAAAAACAAATAAAGACTTTCTCATTTATTTATTTTTCTTTTATATTGTTTTCAGAGAAGAAAAGAAAGGATGGAACAGTTATGCTTCTGAATCAGAATCACATACATAAAGCAGATGTTTTGTGGTAAAAAGCATGTGAATTTCCTCTGTCTCCTCCAGTTTGCATCCATTTTCTATAAAATTTCCTCCCTGGATGGTAGTACTGCATCACCTCAACATGTCATCTTTCTTATTGTCCTTTCAGCAAAGTGTCTATGTTTACATCTTGCAAAACAGACAACAAGACTATGGTGAAAACTCAAGCAGGAAATTAGATAACACAAGTAGGATAAGCTAAAATCTCAAGCATCCCTGCATTCAATTTTTCAGTAATCTGATTTTTTGTTGCCACTTCTTACCATGTTCTGTATCAGTACTGACAAATATTATCTAACAGTGACTTATGAGAGGAACTTCAATTGCCACCTTTATCGAGCTAAGTTACGAGGATGTTTAACAACCCCCTCTCCCACTGCAATGGCATCTGCAGAAAGCTTACAGCACAGGGAGGTGGATATGGGGATCAGTGATAGTCTTTGATCTGCTAGCCTAGGAAAACTGACCTTTAAGAACAATTATTGAAAAATCAAAAAGTGACTTAAAAAAATGGCATAAGCCTAAACAAGTAGATGAAATTAATTAGTATTGAATCTCTAAAATTTATCAATGCATTTATCTTAAGTTCAGATTCCTAAAACGAGTTCAAGTATAAAAACTAATTTCGATAGCTTAACATTTAACAGTTGCTGCCTTTTATTTTAAATGTCTGCAACAACATGTTAAAGTTATAGTAGATTAAAATTATAAAGCTTGCTTTGATTATAGTCTGGGGTTCCTTGGAGAGCTAAAATGCTGACGGTGACTTAAAGAAAAGCTTCAGATATCTGTCTTCATTCAAATTTGTTATTGAGATTTCAACAGTGGAATTTACAAATTGGATGTTCTGTATATTGTTAAGTCTTTTACTGATTCTCGAAGCCGCATTTACTGTCAGGTCACTCAGCTGTGTAGTGAAGCCTGTAGCAGTTCAGTGTAAACATGACGTCTGAGGTGTAGGAGAATTTACAAAATGCTTCAACTCTTATCTCTTGACTTGATTTACAGCACCCTGTAAAAGTATTCACACCTCTTCAACTTCTTCATATGTTTGTCATGTTTGCAGTCTTATCATGAGTTTTAAATAATTTAATAAAGATCTAATGCGATTGACTAATGCAAACTAGAACGCGATTTTGAAGTATTCTAATTTCTGTCTTAATAGACAGAAATAAAACATATTTCTGTCTCATTTCTAATAAGACAGAAATATCTATAACCATTGTCACTGAAGTAATCTAAAACTCACTAAAGTAAAACTAAATAAAAATTGACCAACGAAAATCAGACATTGTTTTTTAAATGTGGTTTAACAAAATAATTTTGAAAAAAAAAAAAAAACAACAACTAATAAAGCAGATGGGTGTAATGGTTGTACATGGACGATTGGAGAAAATAATTATATCTTGACAGTTGTAATAGGATTATTTAGATCTCATTCATGTAGGTGAATTTTGTGTTGCTTTGTCAATAAATCACATAGATTGAAGTCTGGGACTATAACTTGATAAAATGTTTGAAGGTGTAAGGGAATATTAATAATGAAAGTCGGTTACATAAATTAAGTTTAAGAATTTATCCAAGGTGTTGAGACAGACATTAATAATATATTTCTTTCCCTAACAAGTAAGACAATACACTGTCTCACACATTTTAATGTTTTTCTACTAGATTTTTATAAATGAATAATTAATAAAAAAAAAATAATAAATTGTAATAGCACCATAAAAAGAGGTTTTTGATGTGAATCCACTTTGCTTGACATGTTTCTTTTAAACAATTAACCTTGCAAGAATAATAAGATTTATAATTCCAATTAAAATAGACACAAACAAGACTAAAAACCTCAGAAAAGTCTCATTTACTGTGAGGAAAAGCACTCTTAGGAAGCTGCTGTGCGTGCAAGCCATTCATGTCTCCTTTGTCATGTGGCTGCACAACAAGGTCAGAGGACATTTTCCATTCTGAGACTCCATATTTTATTAATCATACAGCTAAGCGAATGGCAGAGGGTGAGAAGCAGCGTGACAGAAAAGCAAGAAAGGGCGGACATTTTACTATAAAGGTGAGACGGAAAGAAAAGTAAAGGACAAGGGAGAGTGAAGCCCCTGCAGAGCAGGAAATAGTTTATGCCATAGAAACAAAACAGTAGGGAAAAATGAAACAGAAATGCATATTATAAAGGCATATAATATTATTGTTGTTTGAGCACATGTGTTTCTGCCCCTGGAGCTATCTGCCTGTTCTGCAGATGCTAACACATAAGTGTGCAATTGCATATTGCCAGCCCATTTTACATTTGCACAGCTGACCCTGATGTCCTCATGTTTTCACATCCGGAATTAATCACACCACATCTGTGGTCCTTCAAAACTACCTTCAGCTCTGCGCAACAAAAATGGACTGACTACAACACTTCCTACAAACTCTTACAGAAAAACATATAGCATAAATTATAATAAACTGAGACATACAGAGACATGCATACACAGTGATTGTGCATTTAATTTGGTGTGTTATTTTGTGTAAATGTATGAAATGCATTTGCAAGGTTCACTAACTGCAACAAAATTACAGCTGGATTTACCTCATATTCATGTTCAAATATTACATCAAGCAGTTGTTCTGAGGTGAAGTGTAAGAATATGGAGCCAGTTGTCCTTTATTATCATATGCTTCATAACCACTGGTGCAGTCAGGGTTACTCTTATGAATGATAGTCCTATCACAATTCTCGAGACATGGTGCAGTGTTCTTATGTCTGGAAGACTCATTGCAGCCAAAAACTCAACCATAAAATGTTTTACCTGAAGGCAAATGGCCTGAACATGTGGTCAGCTGTGAGCTTTGTTAAATTTTGGACCCTGGGCCCAATTCGTGGTTTACACAATCTGAGTCCATGGTGATATAAAACTGAGATTTATATATACATTTTGATGCAGCTTTTGCAGTAGTTTCAAGTTCACTGCAAACTTACACTAGCATTGTAAAAACCAGACAATTTTTTCTAGGCTTTGCTTTGTACAGAAGGAGGGGACCCTTGGCTATTGAGAAACAAATACTTGTTGAAGAGGTGATCTTTCTTTTCTGTGCAAAGAGTCAATTAGGATCTTAAACTGAAAGTTAATAGTCTCATCAAGTCATCAAACATCCTATACTTTTTGGCACTGCTCATTAAATATTTTGGTCAAAGTTACATATTTAAGGCTCTGCATATATTTTTCATCTATTCTGGATACTTGGAAACAGATTTAATTAGTTAATTAAAAACTCCAAATTAACACAAATTTCATGCTTGTAATGACTGTTAGTACACTTACGAGTGCAACTGTATATTTGAGCTTAACATCCCAAGCAACTTGTGCATGATCATGTGGTATTTTGCAAACTTTCACTAAGCTGCACAGAGAGGCACTGTGCTATTCTCAGACTCTTCTGATTTTGAAGAGGCACAAGTGTATTCTCCCTACAGCAGGTCTTAACCTTTGCAAAATCTTAAAAAAAACTGTGCTCGAAAAAGACAAAAGGCTCGGTGTGCCTGGAAGCTTGGTGAACTGAACAGACTTCAGTGGAAAAGGCCTCTGCTCAGTAGGTGTCAGTAAAGACTCATCTGGATATAAGGTATTTAACCATGGCAGTACTACAAAAATCAATGGCAAAAAATGTATTTCATTACATGTGAGGTGAAAGTAATGAGGCCTTGTCACTGGACCCAACAAAAGGATTAATAAAATAAAATAATAATAAAAAATAAAAATATTTGCAAAAGCTTAACACACAGTCACAATTACGATATCTTAATTGTGACTAAAAATATGCATCAGCATGTAATAGTTCAACAATGCATACAAGTGCTTTACATAATAAAAACACTAAATTACAAAGTTAAGCTATCTTCCATAAAGAAGAGTGGTTCCTAATTAAATGCACAAAATTAATGAAAGAGTCAGGCTCAAGATCCCTTGAATAATAAAAATAAAAGCTGACACTCTGCATAATTATAGCTATGAGATGTGTCAGGGATCACTGCCCACATAAACGTACATATACACACAGATACATTGTTATTTTATGAATCAAGTTGTCTTAGTACTCCTTGAGGACACAAACAATAATACTAAAAATCTGGGCAGCCACAGTAGTCAGCCTTTAAACAAAGTCAAAGCTCTGTTCATCTGGTTTAGCACCAATAAAGGGTCTCTTTACACGGATATAAAATGCTTCATAAAGACCCAAAGAACCAGAAAATGCAGGACACAGTCATTGTCTATCCTGAATAGTTCCTGTAATTTAAACCAATGTTGGGCTATGGAGCTTTTCATTGGGGTTTTGAATTACATTTGTGAAAACTGGGTCTTAAAAGTCTCTTAAGGTCCATTAGTGTAATAGGACAGCAATCTGTTTAACTGTTGACTTAGTTAATAAAAACAAATTTAAAAAAAAATAAATACTGTTTACATTCTGGGTACATTTCTCTTCTTTAGTCATCTTTAGTCCATTCACATCAACTAAAATACTTAAATTCTGAAAAAAAAAAGTTCAATTTAAATCTTTAAACCCCAGAGCATATCCATCGTCAAAGCTCCTCCTCCCCAGTTTCACTCTAATACCTCCACTCCACTGCATAAATGTATCATTACAGTATCATTATGGCAACAGTATCCCCCAGCTTCCATTAACAGGGACTTAGGTACTGTGTGCTGTGGCTTACATAGACCCATTATATTATTAAGTCATTATAAACCAGGACACAGAGAAAATTATGCCTTTAATGGGAGCTACATTGGGAACTACTTAAGTTTATGCCCCCAACCCACCTACTTTTGTGCCTATTTTCCTGTGCCAGTGGATCTGAGCGCCCACGGTGTCAAGTTACCTATCGGACTATCAAGTTACTTCACCCTGAACAAAAGGTAGTTCTATATCAAACCTTTACTCCAAATAAGTGTTGGCAGCTGCCTACTTACCCCAGAGTTAGGATACGCCGTCCAGCCCAGTTCTGCTGTGGCCACCCGAGTGTCCATCAAAGTTTCTGCAGCAAAGACAGAAAAAATGGAGAGAAAAACAGTAGTTAGCCTCCAAAACCTATTTTTAGTACCCCTCAACGGAGATGACTTGAATTCAAGGCCCAGTGATCACTTGACACTATCATCTATGAACAGAGCAGAGACGAAACCCCACAGTGATTCATCCATCTCTGCCTCACTTCTGTTAAGACAAGAAACATGGAAACAAATCCTTGGCACTTTGCTGGGAGGGATGCCTGAGAGCTTCTGTCATGCTGTTAAATGCTCAGCTTTGTATTGTGTTCTCTCTGTGAGCACGACAACAATATGCATATCCCGCCTTTGTTTGCATGCACATGCATGCATGTATTTGAGTGATTTGCAGTCACTTCTGGTGAAGTGGGTGGATTTTATTTGTACTTTTGGGTGGGAAAAGGCTGCGTAGCTTTGCACACCATTAATCTAGGGAAAAATCACTTCTAAAATGCCGACAGAGTATTACATCCCTGTTCTGGAAAATTATCACCAATTCAGTAGGTCAGAGGTTCACAACGCTTTCAATTGAGTGAGATGAAAGCATATCAATTTCCTAGCTCTTTGGTGAAACTTAAACAGACATTTAACTGTAATCGATTCAGCATTTGCAAAAAAAAAATATATATATATATATACAAAAGTGAAAAAAAAAATGCATTTTAGACTTTAAATCTCTTGTGTAAAAGCAATGCTCGCTATGACATACATACAAAAAAGAAAAACTATGACTGGCAGCTGGCACAAAGAAACCAGTCTTACCAGTTTTTCTCAGTCTGATTTACCGAGAAGAGACTAAAAGATATGTTGCCATTTTAAAGGAAGACTTCCCCTGTAACAGACCGTTTATTCCATGCTCTAAATGATTCACCTCATAAACTGAAAGAATATTTCACATTTTAAATGCTTCATGCCAGAACATGCCCTTGATTGTGTTTGTGTTTCCCAAACAGATAAAACTCATTTGCTGAAGAAGGAATGGTACGTTTGGGTGATGGTCTGTAGCAGATAAGAAAGGTGCTTCGGGAATTTTCAGAGGAATTGTTTTTGCCTTGGACACCTTCCACTGCCTCAGCAATGGTTATCCAATCCAAACACGTGTTGTTGACAGGGATGGAATCGCAGTCTGATGAAATCCTCCCTCTTAAATTTTAAATAAGACAATCCAACTTTCTTTACTTCACACATAGCCATTTGACTTGTTTTGATTTTTTATTGATTGTGCATTTACTTTTGACTCAAACCAAATAATATAAAGGGGAAATTAGGGAGGTCTCACTCTGATCATGTGATCAGAAATCGGGTCCAGTCACATGGTTTCAGACTTGTTTGGAATCTGGCATCACATTCCGATCAGGGATCAAATGTATATATTAGATATTTTTTAAACCCAAATAGGACTAATAATAGTATCTACCGTTACGTAGCGGACTGTCTACTGTCTAGTGAACTGCCTACAGTTTTATGCCCAGCACATTGCATAAAACTGAGCAGAATATGGCATCAGCATCAAGTTGGAGCACAGTTGCCATTTTTGCGAAGTTGTAAGTATATTTGGCGACTTTTTCTTTTTTTTTCAAATAACCAAATGACAAATCTAGACACATACTCTGGCTTATTGGAGACTTTGGCAGAAAATGGGAAAGCACTGACTGCAGTTGCAGCAGGCAAGTGAGAGGTGCCGTGAGCCCCTCCCATATCAGAAACAGTTTGTAGGCGCGTCATGCAGCAGCCTGCAGTAGAGCACAGAGAATACCCAGTCCATTCTGCTTCCACATTGCAATAGAATCACACATGCACAAAGCCGCCGGTGAGTCCACTCTGGACTAACTACAATGTAAATATAGTTTATCATGTTGCCCAGTGTATTTTTATTTTTTATTATTCTTTTACCGAAACTGACACACCAAAAAAATACTCATAACTTGATTTGCAGTCTCAGTGTTCTATTAAATGATAAATAAGGTGGATGAAATGAAAAAGAAAATGAGGAACATCCTAGACTTGTTTCTTTGGTATCCATTCTTTAAATGTATTTCTGAAGTATTGGATAGGGATTATCAGACTATCAGCTGATAATCAAAATCAAAGGGTTAGGGTTAGGTTAGGGTAGGGGAGGGAAGGGTTAGGGTTATCGCAGTCTGACGAAATCCTCCCTCTTAAATTTTAAATAAGACAGTCCAACTTTCTTTACTTTACACATAGCCATTTGACTTGTTTTGATTTATAATTTATCATAGGGTCCTAACCCTAACCCTACCCCGTGGAGGCGGGGATGCGACATGTGGAAAACTAATGTTTTAGTTGTTATTCCTAGCAGGTAAATAAATGTATTTAATTCAAAAGTATATTATTTTAGGAATTTAACAACAATAAAAAGCTTTGTTTTTCAGAAGACCTCAACACATTTTAGTTGAGGAAAAGGTTAGCGCGCCAAGATTAAACAGATTTATATGTGTGATAAATGTGTGGGTGTTCTATACCCCTTACCAGAAATTGAATTTTAATTTTATTTATTTTGTTCATTAAAGACCTTTACAAATCTATTCTTAAGTATTAGCTTTTTTGTAGGACTGTTTTAGAATTGGTATTATTTAAAGAAATATCAACAATCTACCTATCCATCGCTCTTCCATGCTGTGACATGCTTTCAGACTGTGGGAGGAAGCCAAAGCATCTAGAGAGAACTCACACATGAATAGGCAGAACATTCAAGCAACATGCAGAAAGACCCCAGGCTGGGATTTGAACCTGGACCCTTCTTTCTGTAAGACAATAGTGCTGCCAACACACACATAGTGACTATCAAAATCGTTCACATGACTTTTTAGAATAAAGGGAATAGAGACTGGCAATAAAATACGTTTAACACTATTTAATTTTAGTTTCTAAAAGAAAAAATCCTTATGGTCAGGTCAGCGCATCATAAAAATTTGGGATTGGAAATCAGTCACTGATATCGCTAATAAAATCTAGATCAAAAGATACTGTCAAAGAAAAAAACATTTTAATGTAAATGTTAGGAAATGCTTTGATTCAATTTTCTCCACTTACATGTAGATGTAGTCCACAGACATTAACTAGTGAAGTAAGATACATCAGATACACATTCAAATACTATGCAAGAATAGAACGCAGACTAACTCATACAAAGACCTTACCTGCAGCAGTCAACACTGTGAGCAATTTTCTGTGTACACCTACCGGGACAGACTTGTTCACACTAGGCTTTTCGTCTGAGTGTTTCAATTTCCTTAAAATCAGCCTTTCACTGTCTAGTTTCCACAGTCAGCCAGCTCCAGCCTGCCTGTTTTTAAGACTTGTTGTCAGCTGGGGAGATAGGACCATGAAACAGCTCCCTGTGCCAGAGAGCATTGTGGGGACTGCCAGCCCTTTCTCAGGGGAAATCACAGAAGCTTTAGTCTAATCACACGGACACTTAGTAGGCCATTTTCCATTTCCTTTAAAACACAGAGGAGAAGGGGGACAAAGTAAAAAACATTGTGGGTAGGGGACAAAAAAGGTCAGGGGCCTCATGGGAAGGCAGGATGAGCACTGTCACCTGATCTAATGTCCACCATTAGCAGAATATCAAAGTAGCACATGAGTAAATGGAGTGTACTAAGTGGTGATTAGCAACAAGGTTTGGCTCAAGCAGCAGTCATGCCACATCTCTAACACCTGTCCACAGGCATAGGGGATTTGAGAAATGTCCAATGTGTCTGTGTGCAAGTTTTAAATCAGCTGTCTTGCTCGTCATTTTTTTTTTTTTTGTGAAGTGAATGTGAATACTAACAAAATCAATAAAGCATGCATATAATAAATAATTACTGTTTTAAATAGAGTATTATTTATTATTTTACGTTTTTTTCAATAATATATTTTAGTAATTATTTTTCTGTGTTGTATTATTCTTCTTATGTGCACAAAGGCAATCTAAATATCACATGTTTTTTAACCGGAGATGAATAACTATTTTGAAAAGTAAGACATGCAGCTCAAGGTTATACCTTCAAGCATAGAAATACAAAGACAACATTTTTGTGGCCGATGTTTGTGATGTGTATAACGTAATGTGTCCTTTGTTATTATTTACATATATATTAGGAGCAGCGATAATGTAACACCACTAGTATTACAGCCTTCATTAATGTTACTTCGAGCACGTAGCTTTCCAGGAAGCTATCACCATTTCTGAATACGAATGTTTCATGGCAGGTGCTGTTTTTCAGTTATCTGCTGAAGGTCTCACTCTCTAGCCTGAATGATGCCAAAATATGTACGTATTGATTTTTTATATTTTTTTTTACATTTTTCTTTGAAAAGGTATTTCCCTTTTAAACTGGTACTGAGTTTCCTACCAGACAAATCCTGATCTGAGTCAATCCAACTGATAATCCTTCAATGTTGGTCTCCAGTGTATCTCAAACAAGTAAACAAGAACATCCTGGGTTTAAATCCCAGCCTTAGGTCCTTCTGCATGGAGTTTGAATGTTCTGTCTGTGTATGCGTGGGTTCTCACAGCTTCCTTACACAGTCCAAAAACATGACTGTCAGGTTATTTGGTCTCTATAAACTCTCCTTAGGTATGAGTGTGTGTACATGAATATTTGTCCTGCGTGTTTCTGTGTTGCTCTACAAGGGACAGGCAACCCAGTGTGTACCCCGCCTCTCGTCTGCTGGAGATAACCACCACCCCCAGCAACCCTGCAAGAATAAAAGGAGAATCTACAATAGATGAATAAATGTAAATAAAACAAGGAATGTTACATTATGTCTCCTCATCAATATGCTGTGGTAATTAAAAAAAAACTAAGGAAGAGTGTGAATTAAAAAACATTTAGTAAAACACAGGCGGTCTATGACTCAGCGAGAATTAGGAATAGGAAAGTTTTGGTTTTAAAATTTGTCTACATCTATCAGCATTAGGGTCCTAGAATTATTTTTTTTTTATGGTTGCTCGGCAACAAAATAAGTAGTTCCTAAAATTTGTGATTCCCACGTGTTTTTGGCAGTGGGTTTAAAGATTATAATAGTACAGCCTAGGCCAGCAATTCTGAGTGAGACTTCTAAACACGATCTCTTTAAGCATAAGAAAGCAGATGTAACACAGACAAAATAGAACTCCATTAATAAGAACAAATCAATTTTTAGGTATTAAATAATTAGCAACAATTTGCAGTTTAAACTAAGTAATTTTTATATTGTTAATTTATAAGTAATTTGGAGGAAAAGGTGAAACAAAACTTTTGCAGTCCCCAGTGTTTCAGGGCCTTTTCTCTTTTGCTTATACACTGCTGTGTCAGCTATATCAGCAAGCACTAGCATATTAAACACAGCCAAGTACACTAGCAGTTCAGACTGTGGGAAAACTACCCACATTAAAAGCCTAATGTTGACTATGTAAATACTGTTCATAAATTCAAAGGAAAGCAACAGCTCATTGGTCCCAATGCAAAAGATAGAATATAGCAACATCATAGGCATATTATTTACTCAACAGATGTTAGGGATTCTTTAGCAAAAGGGGTCTTCAAAATAATACACCAAATTATTTTACTCAAAACTCAGAAGTCACAATCAGAGAGTGAAGCCAGGGCCTATAACCCCAGAGAGCGCTGCTCCTTCTTATTAGCAGCAAGTGATAGATCAATACCAAATGGTGGGCTGCTTCCACAGATAGAGAGAGAGGGGGGCATATAGAGAACAAGGAAGAGAAATGAAAGTAAGGGAGAGACTGCATTAAACATTGATGGGGCCCTGTGTTACAGATCGATAAGGAAACAGCTTTCTACACGCAATTACACGTCAGCAAGCAGTCGCATGATACATCACATGAACTTCCATTATTACATATTACAAGCACTATCCCAAAGAATATTTCTATAGATAAAAAACAACAGATGGAATGGATTATAGAACTCTTAAACCTTATTAAGCTACTGTGTATATGCCTAATAATTAGGAAAAAGTCAAAATAACTACTTGTCTGTATAAATCCCTCCTTTGTGACCACGTCTGTATGATTGCATGGTTGCTGGTCGATAGAACATGTGCTGAAGCCCTTTTCGAAGCCTTCCTTGCTCCTTAATCAATACGCCAGAGTATTCTCTAAGGATTTCCATTCCCTTTCCATCTTTTCCATTCATCTATCCTTTAACCGCCCTCCTCTACGTCGCCCTGCCCAAGGTTGCTGGTATATTTTGTAATTCAATGAGACAATCATGTCCAGATGCTAGAGGGTGAATGAGCAGGAAAAGGCCTTCTCTTTGTTATTGTAGCAAGAAAATGAAAGATCTCAGGCCCAAAGATAACTTTATTTAGGTACGGTTTATCTCTTGATGTGAATGGGAACAGGATGGTAGGACAAAAAAAAAAGACAGAACCCCCAAAAATGATGACAGACAGAAAGAAAGGAAGACGGAGATGAAATACCACAGGAGAAATCAGCAGGACTGAAATGAGCACTTAACAATGATGAAACCCCAGGGTAGCCTGCTGAGCATGGAATCTTAATATGGGGCGGCTGACAAACAAACAAGAGAGAAGTGCTGCATCTTCCAAACTAATCAGCCGTCCACTCAGGGGATTTATGAATATGAAAGCAATTTTTTTTGACAGACTGGAGTATTTTTGGAACAAAGCAAGGAAATGTTTTGAGAACAGCAAGACTACCTGTACAACCAGCCAGAACTATATGTTAAGGAGTGCGTTTCAAAACCTCACAACCTATTTTCTCTATGTACAAGACTCTTCTTTTGATGTAAGAAATTAAGCAGTTATTGAGTTGCCCTGTTGTGTTCCAAGAGACAGCTAATACAGACTTGTGGTGAGGCTAGCCAATAACAATCTTCCATACTAATCAATCGGCCACTCTGAGAATTGAGGAATATAAAAGTAAAAGTCCGTGACAGACTGAGACAGTATCTCCACACAGTATCTCAATGTTGCTCACACACTGAATCACCAGTCTGAAAATGTTTGATTGGAAAACAGAATGTGATCATTTCCTCCATGTCTAAGATCGGTTGGGCTTATTGGAAAACTCATGGTAATAAAGCACCACACTATTATTTGTCAAGTGAAGCCTGTCATGCTATCCAACATTGGACTTTGATTGGTGAATTAAGGCTATGTTAGTATTAGTCCTGCATATAAAGTTGAGTGCTTTAAACTTGAGGACAAGGACCCAAAATATGACCTATGTATAAAACTATTTTTGTGAAGTATGAAAGAAATAGCTCTTGGTTTTTACCTGCTGTGTTGATAGAGGTGACTTTAGTTTGGCTATCCAATAAAATTGAATAAAAAAAGTGTGAACATGAACCAAATATCATGTAAGGTCTGTGAGCTGGACATAGTATAGATTAGTTTTGAAAACTATAAACGTTTTCATTGCTTAACAGTCCTTGGTGGTAACGTGAATAGAGGCACTATGTTATTGAATCACCATGTTCAATAAAGAAGACAGTCCTCACACATGGATGTGAGACGTGTTGCTTTATCCATCTTACTGAAGGGCTTTTTGCTTTAAATAGAAAAAAGCAGAACATTCAACAGGAATATGTCAAAAGAAATGTGTTATTTCAATCTCTCCCTAAAGACACACATGACAATGTGTCTGATTTGAAAATTGGACAGAAAATAATCTGCCATCCCCTGAGACATTAGCTCAAAGTGATGACACACAAGTCTTGCTTTGCCGAGACACAGACAGGATTTAAATGAGCTGGTTTGCAAATTACAGATCACACACACAGATATATTAATGGAGTTCGGGGCTGGCAGTTGCTGAGTGAAAATAACATTTCCAGCATGAAAGTAGATGTGGTCAGTGTGAGTCATAAAAGGAAAACATGAGATAAGACAACATACAGAGAAGTAAAGCCAAACAGGGTAAAGTGAAATCACAGGCAGATGTTAGAGATATTGCAGTGTAAGGACAATTAATATACATTCACCATCAGCAGAACCTGATGAAATTATCCTTTAATCACAGCAAGGTGACATTATCTTGGCCTCACACATCTGGGCTAACATGTCGCATAAAATGTAGGTATCAACCTTGCAGCCAGAAGCTCTTTTCCATGATTAGCAGTTTGTAATTGAGATGTTGTAAAATGGAAGGAGAAAATACAACAGCCCTCCTAAACAATGACTGCAAATAAATGCAAAAAAAAAAAAAAAAAAAATGCATACATATAATCTTAGTGGTCAGCCACTCTTCCAAGTATTGGCAACTTGCAGAGACAGCACTTTTGTACTCTAACTTTACGACTTCATATACAGCCCTCTATCTTTCACCATCTTTTTCTGGTGCTCCTGTTCCTTCGTTCGCTCCTCTTCCCATGCCTTGGTCAGAGGAGAGAGGTTAGGCACATCATTTGCATTCATTAACATTACATTAGCAGACAGAGTGATCTTTAGAAACCAGGCTGCAGGAGAGTGTCATCTTTAATTCATCATAACCCCACCGCCCACTCACTCACCCGCTTTCTCTTTACCTTCTTTTTCTTCCTTCGTTCCCATCTATCCATCTCCCCTCTGCGGTCTCCCCCCCCCATCCCAGGGCATCTCTTCTTGAGTCTTCATTTATCTTCTGCTTTATATTCATCATGGCTTTTGCCTTATCTTTCATGATTATTTTTGAGGTCTCTACGTAATGACAAGTGGTATTTATTTCCCCCTCTGCTTAAGCACTTGTAAATATGACGATCCGATCAGGCTTTTTCTGACTGACACCAATTCCCAGTTTTCTATGAGGTCTGGTGTGCTGATTTAGATTTTTTTCATATGGACTAAAAAAAATGAGAAAAAAATAAGATTACCTCTTCTTTCATTAAAGCAATTGCAAGATTATCTCTATATAGGTGTCAAAATACATATTTCTAACTTTCATTCTTATCTCTTCTTTGTGATAAGATCTCTAGTCAAATGACAGCATCAATCAATTTTAGATTAACTCATTAACCAATAACTTGCATCCCTAGTAAGAACTACAATTACAATAAAGTACTACCAACGTAAATTTTGAGCTGTTTCATATATATATATATATATATATATATATATATTTCCTTTCAACAAGCAAAGACTCCCGATATACACTCAGGGATCTGACTATAAAACTAAACCATTAAACTAAAATGTAACGTTTTTAGTGATTTCTTCTACGGAACAACGGAGCTCCTATGGAGTAACATACAGAAGTACTGTTACTCTGAGCAATGACTGATATAAACAATACACAAAATTTACAAATTTATATAAAAAAATCTAAGTATGTATGAAGTACAACTAATTAATCTGTTTTAAATGTCAAACTTTTTTTTTATTTAATGAGCTATTAGAGAGATGACGGTTAAAACATGTTGATCTCTCTGTTTTCTAAATTTTGTAATGCCAAAAACAGATCCATAAGTAAGCAGCGCTGTCCTCAAATAATCAAACTCATTATGGCTGTTATTACCTGAGCCTGCCTGTCTGCTTTTAAGACACCTGGCAATTTGCTGTTTTGAAACAAGGTAATTACAACCCTTATCAGGCTCCTCACTTCACAAAACAGGATTTGGAGTAAGACAGACTTGTCCTCGGCAGTTCACAGGCAGCTGAACAAGATTCTGGCTGACCTTTGAATCTTTCAAGCACACTCACCCTTTGTCATATATTGTATTTCCACCTTCTTTAGTTTCATAAGAATCAGAAACATTTTCTGACATTATGAAACAAATAATAATTCAATAAATTCACCTATTTTAGAGAGGCACACTTAATCGTTTGACAAATCTTTCTACATGTCTGAATGCAAACTGCTTGGATTTTACAGACAAGCATGTACCATTCACATTGCTTTTTAGCTTAGCTATACAATATCCCCTCACTTAAAAATATGAAGTTTTCACTAAAAATAAAGGTGAACAACATTGAGTTATGTATTTTAATAGCCTTAATAGTCAAAAACAAGAGTTGTATCAGGTCACAATTTTTGGTTGTTACCTGACATCACAAACAAGAGTTGCTATAAATTGGAATTATAGCATTTTGACAAAATCAGAAATGATTAAAGTTGATGTTTTAAATTTGCATGGCTGTTTCCATAAAGACATGAAAGCTGACTTCATCTGTATTCCCCAAAGAATATAAGCGCTCATTTCAAAATGGTTGTGAACATTTCCAAATCTAACATATTCTTTGACAGACAAGAGGTTAAATTAGAGCAACATGTCAGTACTGCATTAAGCTTCAGCGTTACCTGCTCAAAGTGTTTCTTTCTCACAGTGTATGTAAACTGCAGACATGTTTCAACATGTGTTAGCAAAAAAAAAAAAAAAAAATGTTTTTATAGCTTCATGCTCTGTGTTTTCACTGACTTCCTTTTTGAAACACATTGCACTGAAGATAGTCTGTAATCAGAGCTTCTCAGAAAATTCTCGGAATATGCTCTCCTGCTTTGGAAAAAGAACAAAGAGAACTGAACATTTATCACCTAATTGCACAAAACTGTTAAAAAAAGATAGTAAAATGATCATGTAATGTATCCTTTTCTTGAGGGAAGATTTGTTTCACGCAAAACTTTAGTACATTTGATAAGTTATCTCTGACTGACTGTCATAATATAATGTCTGCCGCCTATGCACTCATTGACTAGTCCATAAAGGTTCTCACACTGGGACTATGAGACTGGCATTTAGCAATTAAAGCTACAGCTAATGGTTTACCCACAGACAATAAATGCATATTTGTTTTTGAAGCAGAAAGTGAAGTGCTGAGTTAGTAAAACTATATTAGTCAGTCTCGCACTGCTGTCCTTAATACTAATTAAGATCGAGTAGCCATTAACATAGTGCATATCCAAAAGCTGTTGAAATAATTTAATTTCAGAAAATTCAGCACAGTGATGTCTGTGAAGCTTATCCAGCTGCATTTTAGAGCAACAGAGTTAGAAGAAAAATTCAAGAGTCCGCCCTTTACTGTCATGCAGCTGAACCAAGATAACCATCGTGTAATATGCTGGTCCAATATGGAGGACAGACAGAAATTAAAAGATAAAGAAACGAGACAGAGGGTAGCAAGACACGAATGTGATAGAATGAGGGGAAGAAAGAGGCTGAGTGTAGTTAAAATAAAGATAGTGAATCAGATATAGAGACAGTCTTATGGGGAGTGCATCATGCAGCAGATTCTAGTGTTATCTTATCATAGTGGATCTAACCTAAGGGAAACAAATGGCTCACTTAATTTGTCAGAAACTCCACAGTTCTACTCCTGGTACTTGTGTTTAGAAGAATCTTCGGTTATTTGGTGGTGATTGTAATATTAATTTTAGGTGAAATTCAATGTGGCACGTTGGAGTAGTTGTTAGCACTGTTGTCTCACTGTGAGAAGTTTCCTGAGTCTAAATCTCAGCCAGGACTGTTCAAAATAAAGTCTTAATTTTGTGAGTGTGTTGCTTGTCTCTATTTCTTCTGTTTTATTCCACTCTAAAATGCATTTTAGATATACTGTCCACTGTAAATTGCTTTTAGCATTGTCTCTGTCTTGGCCTGTGAATAATAGGCAACCTTTCCAAGGTGTATCCTCTTGCCCACTGGCCATAATAAATGGGCTCATTCATGACCTTGCATGGGGTAAGGAGTGAATAGAAAGAGCACAATTGTCACCTCAACATGCACCTGACAGAACCAGACATGAGGGAACTAACAGTTGACAGAAAGTTATCCAAGCACATACTAGCGATTATGTGTGTTGTCAGGACACCCAAAACAGAACCGTTTGGCATCACTCCTACTGGTACCCTGTCCAAGTCTGACCTAAAACATAACATAGCATTTTATAAAAGAGAAAACTGACAACTTCACTGGCCTTGAACAGAAAATCCTAAAGTCTGCACTTTAATCCCCAAAAGAGTAGTTTATTTTTTTTCCTCTGTGTTTCTCAAAGTTTCTCGGCAAGAACAGGGTGATGTACAAGTAAAAAAAAAAAAATAATAATAATCAGGGCTGTATTCAAGGGAGAGACAGAATCTGGATAGCTATATCCAAGCTCATTAAATGGTGTTGTTAACCATGTTTGGATGCATCACAAAATTGACTTGTGCCTTCTGAATAATCCCCCACTTTTGACATCAAGGAAAACAGACAGTAGTGCAAAGTAAAGAGTTAGAGAGAGCTAGAACCTTGAGGCTTTATCAGAGTGCTTCCTCTCCATCTCATTTGTGACGGTAAAAGAACGACCTTCAGCCACCTTGAACCCATTGGAGCAGAATTTCAATAAAACTCAAATTATCACCCGGGCCCATGGGGCTTGGGTAAAGCACTGAGCCTGAATTGACTGCAGATATAAGACAATTTAACAGTCATATGGAGGTGTGAGTGACTCAATCACATGCCATACTTCTGTTTCTCGCCAAGAGGGTTATCTCAGCTGTAAGAGGCAGTTACTGTACCCTGTCGGGAGAGAATGCCACCGGGATAGATCGCTGATTGTTTTCCGACTGCGTGTGTGTGCGTGTGTGTTTTCCGGTGTGCAATTGGAAAAGTGTTATTCAATTTGGTAGTGTTCTGCCCGTGACTGACGTAGTGTAATCGATGCATTAGTTTGTTATTCCCAAGTTGTGTAGTCTCCTCAACAGGGAATGTAGTGGCTAAGTCGGTATGAATGAGAGAAGATGCATGGTGAGATCACCAAATCTTAACAAGTGAAGTTCTCTTTGGGGATCTTGCTAGTGCATCTCTAACATATACAGACTTCCAAAATTAAAACACACACAAACATACGTGCTGTCCAAACAGCAAAAACACTGGCAATGGTCACCACAAACAACTCCAGATTGATACCACTTCTCACTCTTCCCTCTTTTCTTTGATATTTATGGAGATAAAACCAGTACCTTCACCAATGCCTCCAAGCAAACACAATGCTTTTCATTAAAAGTGATCTACTTTCTCGCTGCTTATGCTCACATGCCAGTGGAAGTCTATATATTTTGGGCGATGGGCTTTTGTTTTCCCTCCAGGGCATTGCTTGAGCCTGTCAGGGAATACGAGATGGAAAACAGTCCGGAGGCTACAAGAAAAACTTTCAGCAGAGGATTTTAACCTTACAGGATGAGTCGAACAGAGTGTGATGATATTTTCTGAAAGGAGTCTATAAAAATAGGAATGACGAGAAAGAGGGAGGAAAAGACGGGTGCTTTTTTCTTTAGGGAGTACAAGTGGGAGACCTTTTTGGAAATCTCTCATCCCATAGTAGCAAACAATAAATGCCCTCTCGTCACTTTTCTTTCCAGTTAATGATGACTTCGTAGCGAGAGTAAAATGAAGGAAAAAACAGTGTATTCTGTCAGCTCCACAAGGCAGGTTTTTGTTTACAAATTTGAATTCTTTCATCTGATGCTACCACTGCTCATGTTCGCCTTCAACAGCCTGTTGTTATAAGGGATTGTTAATCGTAAAAGAGATAGCTTAAAACAGAGGGACTGGTATCAAAGTGGGGCTCTGCTATTTCAAAACAATTTAATTTGAATAAAAAAAAAAAAAAAAAACTCATGGGGTGGATGCCAGGACAAGATCATTAACCAACTATTTTTACAAGGGGTGTAATGGTTTACCAAAATTACGGTTTGGTACGTTTTTGGATAAAACGATAGAAAATAGCCACTATGGAACTAAAAGAATTGATTTTTTTCTTTGGTTGGCTGGTTGGTTGGTTCGATAGATAAAATAAGACTGTATTTGATCGGTACATGTATTTACTGAAAAAAACAAAAACAAAACAGGGTTGTAGTTTAAAAACACATTTACCTTTGCACCACATGCATTACTGAGTTATTAAGAAAGAAACCAGTGGTTATCCACATGGAACACTGAGGTAAATATATTTTCCAATAAAGATCTGTCCAAGATTAGTAGCATCAAGGGAAAGAAGATGTCAAAAGAAGAAAGAAGATGTCGTTATTTACAGCCTATAAACCTTTATCAGAATCGTATTCTAAAAATTCAGAACTAGCCCTTTAAGTCTCTTTTTTCCAAGTTAATTTATTGTAAAATGACTCTCAGAGCCATAACCCATAACTCAATAAAACACTTGGCTCATCTGGAAGGGCAAATGTCATTTCCAACACACAAGATACAGTCTGTTTTGCCACAGGGAGACTGAGTGTTATTTTATGCATGTGTTGCACACACACAAAAGCTTGCAAGGGCTAAATCTGAACTCATATCATCTGGCATCCAGGATGCCTTAGTGCTTGAGCTTTGGCCCACAACAGAGCTGAAATGTCACAGCTGTCCAGTTACACAATTGGTGAATGCAAACATCAGCCAATGATGGCTTCTTGAGCTCCCGCTGTATCGTTACTACCTGTCATCTTTTATCACAACATCCATTAACACCTCAAATATTTTTTTCTCGTCTTAAATCCTGTCATTTTGGATCCCTCAAGCTGTCTGCTGATTGCTGCTGTAATGGAGACATGAGAGGATCAAAGGGTGAGCCTCTTGATGCAGTAGGACAGCCTGTGGTTACGCTCTCAGTTGAAGTTCTTCCTTCCAGAAGAAAGAAAAGAGCTTCCAGGCAACTCTTTACTCTGCGTCGGCCAGATGAAGCTATTTGCAGTTACGATGTGAGCTGTGCTCCAGGAGTCAAAGTGTGATGCTTGCTACAACAGTTGCAGCTTAAGAACCGAAGCACCTTGTTAAAAATGCAGTGCCAAGAAACCCATTTAAAAGCTGTTCTCTTTCTTTACATGTACAAAGCAGTGGAAGAAAACACTTGCACAATTGTCACTTTGCACATTCAGAAACAGACAGTCTCATGTAAAAGTAAATACAAAAGTATCCCACACAATTGCGATGCTCCAGTATCATAAATTATTTGCCCAGTCCTGTTTCACTGGGTTAGAAAGTGTGAAGTTGTGCAGTGGTGCTGTGAATTTTTTGCTGAAAGAAACAAAATTCTTTAATGCTCACTTTGGTGGCAGAAGGCGTGAACTGGAATGATGTTTTCACAGTATCATCTTGTGCAAAAATACAACATATTCACAGTATTATGGCAGTTACACAATTAAAACAGAAAACATGAACTAATGTACTAAACAAAAATTTTTTTCCTCACCTTTGCTACAGGTATTTAATACATTGACTTCTCCATGTATATTAAGTTTATCTATAACATTCATATATTGGTATTTTTATTTTATTACAATAACAAAATTAGAATGCACCCACTAAATTAAGTACTGGTTTTCAACTTCTTATTTCACACACCATATTGTTATTCTGTTCATAGTCATGGGAAGCTTATTTATAACAAAGTAATTCTGAGCACTTTAGCTAAAATACAATCCCTTTACTTTAATGTATAATATTGTTTAATTTATAGAGCAACAAGTTTACCAACTTGATATTAAGTGGTTACTTATTATCCACAGGAAACTCGTGTGCAGTACGATGCTCAACAGATTCTGCTTTCAAACTACACTTTTAAAGCATTGTTACCTTAAAAAGAGCAAGTAGTGCTGTTCCTTTAGTTTCTACATTTGAGAGACAAAAACTGAAGTTGTATTTTTTTTAAGGCTTTGTGGTGCTGGTGGCCATCATTCATTCGACGGTGGGAGGGGCAGCATTGAATTACAGTGCGTTCTTTCGGCACTTAATATTTTTGGAGGTCCATGTTGGATATACAGTGGGGCTTACAAGACTCCAACAAAGAAATTCAAAGGTCATTGATCAGTCACAAATGCACTAAACCATATGGCTGCCAAGCACATAAAAAACTAATACATGCAGGTATAAATTATTTATTAACAGTTCTTATACACAAGGTCCTGTGGTACATCTATTTGTGGACATATTTCTTTAAAGTTTGAACACAAAATGAAGGGGAATCCATTGATAGCACCTTATAGTAAAAATAATCACCACAACAAATAGCACATTTCACTGGTTTGACAATTTGCAACAAAAACCTATACTCTCCTTAAGTGTGACCTCATTTTCAGCTCCAAGCCCCAAGACTGTGTTTCTTACAGGTGAAACAAAAGCCTCTTTATTGCAGCATTTTTTGTAGCATCTCATTAAAAGGTGTTAAATTGTAGGAACAGCATGGCAGAAAATCTTTGGTTTTAAAACCAGAACCGACCTTGATCTACCTATATACCTGTAACTGACCCATGCCTAGGTGGTGATGGATACACTTAATGTTCCTGTGCTTCAACACATGAATCACCAACCAAATAAAAGATATCCGACTGAGTCTATCTATTCTTGGCAGATTCCGAGTTTATTATGCTAAAAGCAGAATGATATTGATCCAGAGAAGTGAAGGTGACTGTTGCTCTTCCAGTCATCACTGTGGGTGCCTAACATTGAATTGGAAAAAGCACGCAGAGGGCAGACAGATATTAAAAAGTCACTGGAAGTTTCATTACAAATATTTGGTAGAGCAGGGAGCCTCTGTGTTGTGTAAAAATTAAAACTTAGCCCCGTAGCAGGATCTCCATTTTCATGAGTCTTTACACCCACAAATGCATAGATTTGACAACTGTTGTGCATGTCATGACAGTGATTCTCATCTTTCAGTGGAGATTATGATCAGGTTGGAAAATCCTGAAAAGCGACAGACAAAAACCAGCATCCATACAAATTAGTGGATTATTCCCAGGAAACTGGTTTAGGCTTTTAGTAAATAGCAAACATTACTCACTTGAAAGTGGAGTTTTGAAGTGGGTAATGTTGATGAAATCAATAGATAATACCAGCAGCATTCATCTTTAAAAAAAATCTAATTTAAATAACTGAAGTTACAAACTATACCACCGTATACATGTAAAAATTGCTAAAATACTTTTAGTAATGTTTAACACAGTTTTGGTGCATTTTTATCCAATTATCATGTTTCCATAACTTATAACAAAATAAATGTCAAAAAATGACTTTGTTACTGTGATCAAAAGCATAAAACAAAAAACTAAAAGGATACTAAGTGAAAAACAAAGAGTAATTTAGGCTGTAGTATGTAGAAGATGATGGTTCAGACAAGAAAAATGTTTCACTCTGCAATATTCCAAAAGGCAATTTTCAAAATGTTTGCCAGTACCCATTTTAGAAAAGGCTTTTGTTGAGGCTCAAATGTGTGCTGAGCAAATATGAATGCAATTTTATAAAGTGTTTGTTATCCACGCGTGTCGAGTTATTAATGGAGATGTGTGCTAGAACGACTTCCAGGGAGTTTGTACGCTCAACTCTTTTGGTTTTCCCCGTTCCCAAGGGTGTTTTTTAGACACTGTGTCCCCTGGCATCTCCCTTCACATAATGAGGCTGACAAACCGAACAGGGGCACACAAACAATAGCGAGAAAACTCAGAGGCGATGGAGAAATGAATACTGCAACTTGCTACATTTGATAGATGGGTAGGTGGCTAGAGCTGCAGAGACTGCAGTTACTGGGGATGAAGCTGGGAATATAGAACTGTTTTTATTTATTGTTATCTGCGCTTTCCTGCTATGTTCCGTTACTTCTTTGCCATTTCCCCTCCCTTTGTACACAGGTTTTCTTGGTCATGAACTTTTTAAAGACTGCACACTAAAAGTAAAATAAAGAATATCATTTTATTTCCCTTATATTCCTTTGTTTCTTTTTTTGACTCAATTTTGTGTCTGTCCCTCACCAAAATTCTCTCTCCCCAGGTGTACTGGTCGCTGGGACGAAATGATGACCAGAGCTACAGTGTCTGCTGTCTCTAATGGGGACATTACACAAGATGGGAGAAGTGCTCATACCAGCCTCATAAATCACACTCCTGTAGAGACGCTTACTGCAAGATGTCAATGTTACAATAACCCGGCAATGCCAACATATACCCCATAAAGGAAAAACCTACGACTTAACACATTTGCACACATGCAAACAAATGTTGCCAACTGCAGTTAGACATGCAAGCACAGATTAGTACACCCTAACAAGATTTCACAGTGACTTGCAAAACTATCCACACCCTATTATGTAAAATCTTTCTACATAATGTCATGTTAATCACAAACTTTGAAGTATTTTATTTGGATTGTATGGATTTATGAGCTATACTAACACAAAGTAACACATATTTTTAAAGTTCAAAGAAAATATGTGGTGTTTTTTGCAAATAAAGTACGTGTAAATGAAGCGAATTTACACAGTGTCTTTTTGTTCATGCTGACCACTTAAGCACTTTAAACTACTGCCACATTCACCCAGCCCCACCCACAGTCATACACCCAAACTCAGATCCAACATGTGGCAGAAGAAAGCCAGTATTGAACTTACAAATTTTGAACCGCAAGATAACTACTCTGTTGTCAAATCAAAAAAAAAGCCTGTGTTGAAAAAAAGTCACAAGTCTCATTTGAAACTTGTGACAAGCCATGGTGACACGTGGAAAACATTTTTAACTTTTTATTATTATTTTTTGCCAGATTAGACTAACATTTTGGCCTATGGGCAAAACCTAATGTGAGTCACGGTCTCCTTTTCCTTTCACTTCGCAATCATGCATTGTGTGTCTGGTTGCATGGTTGTAACATGACTAAAGTTGAAAGTGTTACAGAATTATGAATGTCCATTGGAAACTACATTTTACCGTCTCCCAGTGTAATGTTTGACGTTTAACCACGGCACACTTTTCATTTACATCTGTCCAGTGACAGCCCGTCTGCAGGATAGTTTGCCAACAGCAGAGTTTGTGTCAATATGGCTGAAGTTTGACAGAGCAGTTAAAATGTTATTAGTTCTCCTTGACACAGCCCAGCACACACTCAGGCCTGCCAGTGGCACAGGTGAGGTAAACAAAGGCCCCATTTAGCATTTTAGCCATCAGTCAACGCGACAGGCAAAAAAGATAAAGAAATGCACACCCACTGGGTGAAGGAAAACATACACGCACACCAGTTGGCTCCGACTCGCACAGAGGGCCAAGTACAGATATTTTGGCAGGTGTGTGTTCAAGTGTTTTACACTATACAGAAATCTGAAGCTACATGCAAAATAAACAGTTCTAAACAAACAAAGGTTGATGATGACTGAGGAAGGATTTCAAAGGGAAATGACTTCAGGAGATGCCACACATAGCTGACTGAGTGAGATGCACCAGCACCAGCATGCACTGATCCCTTTCTATTCTTTTACATATTTGTTCTTCAATTTCTACTTAATCCAAAATAACAACGCCCTAGAAATATCTTAACAATGCACATTTACCCTGTGGGATTGAGCTATCTCAAAAGCATATATTAAAACTGAAAAAAATGCTCATTATTACAGTATTAAAACCAGACAACATTTTTGTAACAAATTTTACTTTACTTAGGTGCAGCGAGATGGTGTGGAATTCACATTGTTTTGCTGCTTCAAGTCTGGGTATGGAAATTTTGTTGTTCCATTACTGTTTTATTTATTTAATTTGCAACGTTACACTTACCTTCTTATAATAAAATGCCTCTGATCTATAAGAGACCCCCAAGAGTTCAGATATTGTCTTAGCAAAATCAATCTGAAAGTGAAGTTATGTCATCAGTTTCAAGAATCCAGCAACCCCATTTAAACAAAAGACATAAGGCTAAAGAAAGAATGTGACTTTTTGTGTATTTTCTCATTCTCTGTACCAATATTGTGTATTATCTTGTGAACTAGATGTATCATTACATCTTTAGTATATTGTCATGTCTGAAATTAAAAGGGATATGTAAAGCAGGGTTGAACATTCAAGAAACCGTATTCCTGCCAGGTATAAATAACCTTTACAAAAACTAGTAGGATCATAAAGTGACTAGTCCTTAACAGTTAGTGTGATTCTAAAAGCCAGAGGGAGCTGATGTGGTAACATGGGCTTAGCGAACAAAGAAAAATGTTGGACTAAAAACTGACAGATGGCAAAGCAGATCTGTTTAAAGGCTTCCTTTCTTGGTAGCCACAAGCCTGATTTTACACAGTCAACTGCATTTTTATCGCTTTCTTAAATTCTAGATAGGATGAATTTCACTCCAGGGCAGATAAGTAAATACTGGAAAATACTGATGCAGATTTTTAAAAAGAAGAAATCACAAAAAAAATAAATAAAAAAACTAAATAGATTAAGACAGGCTGACAAAGCGTTTGATATGGTAGATAAAAGGGAGACAGCATTCATTGTGGAACTGCAATATTTATACGGTCTGCTGGTATTTGTCTTACGTCTTTTAAATGGCATGAGGCAACCTTTATCCCATGCGATTCCTCCCTGAAGATAATGGATTGTGAAGACAAAACCTCCTCCTCAAACATCATCATCTGCCCCTTCCTCACTTCTTATCATCAACAAACGAGAGCACACACTCGGCAGAGCACACGCAGAGACACTCACACATCCACACCTCTGTCAACATTCCCCGAGGCAGTGGTGTTAATTCCTCTCAGCCCATTCTCAGTCACACATGGCTGTGGAGGCAGTCGCCAGCAGAGCCTCACTGCTGGATTAACCTTTGCTCCCGCCACAGATCTGTTTTTCAGTGGGACCGACAGTCAGACAGAGGCCATGCTTGGCAGATAGTAACTCATTGTCAGTGTACTGTCAGCACCGGACCCTGCATTAGCGGTTTTTAAAGAAAGGGACTGTTGACGTGGGCAGGGTGCCAGGCAAGAGGGAAAACAGGCCCACTTCCCCACACAGGACTAAGCTTGACCTCTGCCCTCAGGATGTGGGGAAAGGTTGAGGGATTGTGGGAGTAACAGAGTGTGTTGTCGCATTAAATATGCACATGCATCTGGGACAGTGAAAGTAAAAATATTATGGGGAAGTGCGTCTTTTAACTGGTGATAAATCCCATGTCACAAAAACATATTACGTTCTCACTTTCTTCTGACTTTCCTCTTATGACTTTCTCACTAGTGTACCGTGTCCAATCCTGTTTTCTCTACTCTCCCCTGTGGTCTGTGTTACATTTACCAGAGGAAAAGGTCATATTTCATTGTGAATGTAATGAGTATGTTCTGCAAAAATACAGTCACCGGCACTCAAGTAGTTTAAGTCAGTTCAAGCATTAAAAACTGTCAGAATCCCTAAAAAGGTAAAATAATTCAATAATTATACTTTTTGAAGTTGTATTTTATTAGTATCTGTCTTACAGTAGCAATTGACTCGTACATTTTACACTGATGGCTCTCAAATTGTGGTACAAGTACCACTAGTGGTGCCTGTACTGCCGTCAAAATTCTGAGAACGATAATTTACCATTTGCAAGAGAAATAAGTCTGAAATACAGCTTCTAGGCACAAACAGCCAACAGCATAAATTTTTCAAACATACTGAACTTTGTTTAAAATTAAAACTCAAAAGAAAAGCACATTGGGGAACACTGCAAGAGCTAATAATCATTTACTAAAGTGAACGGCTATGAACCAGAAAAAAGTGGTGGTGTGTACTAAAGGGGCTCTCCATTTACTTTGTAAATTTGGACTTGGATCAGGAATGACATTACATACTTTATCACTAGATTCACTACACTTAGCAATACAAACTTATAGCATATTTCTTTGTATTATTTACAACTGCTACTCTGATATCACAACAAAGAAGCAATTATAAAATTTTTCAAACTCTGGTAGCACTGCAACTGTTATGTCTGACGCCAAATGCTTGGAATTGAAAGTAAAGCCAACACCAGTGTCTGATTTTAGATTAATTTACTCTGACCCATTGGGACCTCTTGTGGAGCATTGAAATTTAATTCCCAGATAGTCGGTTGATCCCTGGAAAAAAAAGCAAGACATGGTATCATGGTCCTGTGTCAGGACAGTGTGGAAGAGTGTACCCTGTCCTGACACAGCAAAATGCAGCAAAATCAATAGCTGTAACTGCAACAAACATAAACACTTTACATTACATGCATGCACACACTCTATCAGAAGTGACAAACTCATATTGCATAATACAGAATGCGTATTAAAGGGTAAGGTTATTTTAAAGCTACTAAAAAAAACATTTTGAACAGCCATACTAAAAGAAGAAAAAGCATGTTCATTCAACTTCCATATCACCCCAATTATAAGAATGAGCAACAGCACATACATATTTTTGGAGTTTTATATGCAAGCGCTTCATGAATTACCCCAAAAATATCAGACAACACCTAAACCAGTGCAAAAGCTAAACTGCACACGCATTTCCTAACAACACAGACGGGTAAAAGACAAGTTCAAATTACCCTTAGTAAAAGTTCCATCTTCCAAACATAATAAAGGAAAAAAAAAAGAGATGTGAGACAGGTGAGTGATGTGTACTTTAACTTCCCTGTGTTCTTATTGCCTCCTAGTCCTCTGTAACCTGGGTTAGTGTTCTTTGCTGTATTTTACAAGTGGTTAATGTACTCTTTAGAGCACCTTATCCACAGCTAAGAGGAGGTTAGGACTGTAAATTCAAGGAATTGAACTACTATTTACAGCAGGCCCAGCCCAGAAATCGAGTTGGCAGGAAGTGGGACTTGTTAGGCTGACAGTTGGAAAGCTAGAGTGAAAAAGCAATTTGGGTTTTAATGAAACCCTGATGAATGGGTCTCAAACTCTAGCAACAATAACTCAAAGCACAGTCAGAGACACACGCTTGAAAGAGATAAGAGCCACACATTGTTAGTTCATGCCGAGGCCACACTGCTTTCATGGTTCTTAGCTGAGCTCAAGAGACGTAACGTGTTGTAAAAAGTCTTGTCATCAGAACGTTGAAACTAGTTCAGTGTTGATTTTTCAATAGTAATGAAGAAATACATCTCTTCTGCAGACATAATTTCATAAGACAAGAACAAAATGAAATAATAAATATGCTAATATGTGTCAGTGCTGTGTCATTTCAGTACTTAAACAGAAAAAGAAAGTTTAACATAGGACGAAATTTGGTGACCCTGATATAAAGTCACAGTGACATTTGAGAAACTTGGTCAATAAAGCTTATCTAGCCGACTCTAAAAAGCTCAAACTAAACAGGCATCAAAGTGGCTAAGTTATTAAAAGTGCTTTCTAGTGTCCGAATCATGATGGATAGTGGAAGAGGTATTCAGTTCCAGAAATATGAATGTGAAGCAGGAGAAATTGCTAGTTTGTGAAAGAGAGAAGACTAAGACGTATACAGATATATTTATGTTATCTTAACTGTATTGCATTATTCCAGTTATACCTTCATTAATTAGAGATTGAGTGATGGACATACCTTAACTCATGTGGAAGGCCGGATAAACTTCTAAGAAGTCATTATTATATCTTAATGATAACTCCAACCAAAGCATATTCCTGTAAACTTAAATTCAGATTCAGCCAGTTTTGAAACTGAAAAGAAACTCCAGACTAGCAGAGGGAGAACACTCTTTCTCCCTAAAAAAATACAGATGACTTCCATTACTACAACTTGATCTAGCTGCCAAACAGCTGACTGCTGCTGTATCTGTGAAAAATTAGTGATCTTCATGCTTGGATAATAAAATCATGATACATATTAATGAAGCAGCATTTCTGTAAGATTTAACAGATTACTTTCCATCCAAAATATTGGACAATGCTGGAGATTAATGATAATTTGCCACGGGTTTATAAGTTGAAAACATTCTTGTTGCAATTAAATGAAGTAAACGGCATAACAAAAAGGAACTTGCAGCAGAAGAAACTATAACTTGACATTTATCTTCCTTATAAATTTGATTTTTTTCATTTTACCTCACACTAAATGGTACAAGCAAAATTTGTCTATTGTAGAAAGAATTAAATAGGTTAAGTAAAAAATGTCAATATATGAAAACAAAAAAAATGTTAAGGTATAAAATACATTCAATAATGGAAAACACATGACCTTAGCACATGGTTGAGGCCAAAATAAATAGCAATTTGATTGGTCTGGTTTTCCTGTTGTTATACTATTTGTCTGATGTTAGCAGTTTTAAAGAGAAGTTGTGAGAAGTATCCAATAATCATCATAGCCCAGTTTCTCCAGTGTCTCCAGAACAAATCTTGGGCAGAGCATAAGAACACCGCAATGACCCTTTCAGATCCACTCAATATGTGGTGACCTTTGAAGGTTGATTGTGTTCTTTATTTTGTCCACACTGCACACCGAGTTGTTTTAGCCTCAACCTTCTAATTATTTAACTTTCTTTCCGTACTCTGAGTAATCATTATGGATTAATGGGACCTACCATCGTAGTATCTTCTGTAAATTTAATGATCGGGTTTTCTGCATGTGTAGTTTTACAGTTGTGTGTTGAAAAGTTACGGGGCAAGCAAGCAACCTTGAAGGGACCCTGTGCTGAGCACCATGGAGTTGACCACCTTTGTTTTGCACTTTGGATTGATTGTGGTCTATAAATCATGAAGCTTGGTATACAGAAACAAGTGGAAGTTTTTAAGTTAGGTGGCGGAAGAATTTCTATTGGTCTCTGGCGAATAATGACATTAAAAACTGAGATAAAATGGATGTATTTGCAGTCCACATGAGTGCATACTTTAGGCGTGGGGGTGGGGTTAGAGGTGGATATTAAATCCCCGAAACAGATGAGGTGAACTGGCAGGGACTTAGCAACCTAAGGAGGTGTGCATCTAAAGGGATGACATACATGTATCAAAATGACACATATAAACAAATAAATGACCAGGAAGTAGTATAATGAATATAGTTAAGCTAGCCTGTCACCAAAATATTAATAATTTGGTGACACACGTAAAATTAGGAAATCTGTTTCTACTCTGACCAAATGTTTGCTAATTCAAGGAACACAGCCAGCCACACTAGTCAGCCAAGAATTACAGAGAGACAGTCTGCACAGTCCTGCAACTGAGAGAGAAGATAATCATCAAATCTGGAGCAACTTTCCAAGCTCAGTTAGTCTGTATAATAACTAATTGCTGGGTTTCAAACACGTGACCTGGGTGACGCGCAAAATTCAGATGGAGGGCCGGAAGGGGACTCTCTGGTTCAAAACAAAGCAAAATTGATCACAACGGTATGATAAAGCCCTAAACAGGCTGGAACAGACAAGGCATCCCGAAAAAATATGCATATATTTAGGATATGATCCGTTTTATCTCGGTAAAAAAAGACTTATAATCTTGAGGATTTACCGGGTGTTGAGGCGATCCACATAACTAACTATCTGGAGAGCTAGAAGAAAGTTTTCAAAAGCCTGCAGCATAAAATTATTTACTTTCAAGTTGTGTCAAGCATTTAGGATCAAAAGAAGCATTAAATGACGGTCGACTTGTTTCTGTCGGGTGAGTAGTGAATTCTGCTATATTAAGTAAGTCTATAACAATCCTATCGCTATTTTATGAGGTTGGATCTTCTGGTAAATAATTTATTTAGCTTCTGTAAACCCAAATTAATGCTGGAGCTGTATGTTAATGTTGAGTCGTTGTAAGATGCTGGATTCAGGTCCAATGTAGGTCAACTATTCGCACCAATCTACAGAAACCCCCATGTTCGTATCTGGTCGTAGCCAGACATGTGGGGCAATAGTAACATCTCACTGTGACTGTAAGGCTGGGTAGGTTATATTTAATTTATTTAGCTTTATTTTTTTTTTTAACATGAAAGTCCCACTGAATAAACATTATATTTTCTGTCTGTGACTCGGCACTGAGCTAGCTGCTAACAACGTTAGCACTCTGAGGACAACCACGATAGGGCATAAAAATAATATATCTTACCTTACATATGAATGCTTGTCTTTCTAAGTAACTGTCCAATAAAATAACTGAAAATACAATTTAAACGATGTGATCATGACCTGTAAGAAACTCGACACTGCAAACTCTGGCATTGTTAGTTTCCGCACCGCCTGTTTTTGTTGATCCACTTTTCTCCTTTTTCGGTAAGTTTTTTAAAATGAACTCCCTTGTTACCAACTACCTTCAAAACACAAAAATAACGTTTATCGTTATCTCAATTAGAAAGGATAGAACAACAGTACTGGAGACAGACTTTAGGCATTTTGATGTTGGATCAATAGAAATAAATGGGCTGCATTTACTTCCGGCCCTCCATCTGCATTGGCTGAAGTCGGTGCTACGTCATCTGAAACCCAGCAATTGTGCACAACCATATTAACCCTCCTGTTATGTTCGTTTTTGGGGTACAGCAATAATGTTCGTGGGTCAATTTGACCCGGGAGTGTTTAATCATGCAATAGTGTCAGAAACCAAAAAATTCCTCCAAAACATTTTTGTAT
>CAEFZY010062491.1:0-24136 GCA_903066815.1 Brachyrhaphis roseni
ATTGCATTAGAAAATTTAACCGTCTCCCTCTGTGTTCTTATTTTGTTCAGCGAGAATGTTGGATAAAAGATCCAACACCCCCCCCGGGGGTCCTAACCCTGGACCTTCAAGAGCCCTCAGGTTTCGGCAACTTCAGCAGGAATTTGTTGTTGATATGACGATCCCACCCATTTTCTAGGCGGCACTCCGAGTGTATGGTGACCCTCAGGCACCACACTTTAGCTGCTCATCCTAAGCCAGGGTGGTAGGAAACACTAAAAGCCCTCCATATACTCAGGCAGACTCCTCATGTGCTTTCCATGGATGGTGGAGGCTTTATGCTCCACCATACTGATTGCCTAAAACTCTCTGATGTCACATTCCTTTATTTCCCACAATCCTAGTGGACACTAGATGAGCTAGATGGGCGCCTGTCAGCCGGGGTCAGAGAGTGACGTCCTGCTCGCAACTCAACGCACTGACGCAACTTTATCATGTCGGTGTCGCATGAAAACAGTTTGATGTGAACACTGAGAAGGTTACAGTGCAACACCGAGTACGCAGTCATCAACATCTTTGTATGGACGTCGGCTTCAAGTACGTGGGGGCCCTAACTCATTTGCTCTTTGGTTGCCTAGCAACAACCTGTTGGGTAACTTGTGCAGCAGCACTTTAAGGTTTTGCCACTCTCATAACTGCTTAAAAAAAACAACAACATGGAAGAAAAACTGGATAAAACAAGAAAAGTCACATCACCAGTTTGGCAGCACTTCAGATATTTAAAACAGAAAAAATGACCAATAATTAACTGATATGAGGCGCTTATATCGTTTTACGTTTTTCAGCCCCACCCTCCAGTCCTACTTATTCTAAAACCTGTTGTTCTCTCACAGGTGTTAAAATCGGTTTCCAAAACTGAGCGCACCTGAGGAATCGGTGAAACACTTTCATCAGGCTGGAAAGCATCAAAGTCCAGGTCAAGAAGAGACTCTCCTGGTCGTTCATTTGGCTGTGGACAACAGCAGAGGAAAACGGTCAAAGGGCAAAAAAACTCATGAAAATTGGATTTTATTTGCTGTCCTACCTGGGAAGGTGAAGGAGCAGGTAGAAATTCTCCTCCGAACAAGTCAATGATTTGCTCTTCTGCCACTTCTTTAGTGGGTGTGACTTTAGGAGGCGGAGGAACCGGCGGACCCTTTTTAAGCTGCCAAAGGAAATGAAGCACCGTTACCAGGTGAGCTGATCAGACAGAAAGAGTTAACGCTGTTACACTAGCAACCAGTTCTACCAGCAACTGTTATGTATCAACCTCTCCATTAATCAAGCTAAAGTTACTTTCATAGTTTCTAATGCTTGAGTCTGAAAAGTCCAGTGTAGGGTTAGGGTTAGTAAAGTACGTCAGAACTTTTTCTGTTCAGTGTGAGAAAAGAAGAGGAACCTTGAAGAAAATCAAGATGCTGAAAACAACTAAACTGAGAATGTCTACTTTACTGACTCCAAATATTAAAAGAAAACATCCATTATTATGTTTAGTTGGGAAAAGGTGAAATTAAAGGTTGAAAACCCTCATTCATCTTCATCAAGCACATGGAAGAGTACAGGAACAGGTCCTGGTCTTTTGCTTAGTCAATCACTTAATCTGGATGGCAATAAATTATTGTCCAATAAGGAAGTAAAGAACCTCTGGGTTATTTTTGACCAGTTTAAGTCTTTAAATTCCATATGAATCAAGTTGCCAAAATACAAAATATCGTGTGACACTGAAAAACCAATCCATGCATTAGTTACTTCAGGGTTGATCTAATTGGTCCAGATGTTCCTAACAGAGAACAGACTGCAGGTTCCCTCCTGTAGAACCAGATCCCAGTTTACTGAGACAGATGAAGCTGAGGTTATCCAGAGCTATTTCTGTAGTCATGCTGCTACAGGCTGCATGGCCTCTTCACTCTGCTACTTTCTCCAGTTGCTCTTTATTTTTTCTTTATCTGCTGTTGTTGCTGAGATCGACATTATTTTCTGCTTTTGAAGAATGTCTTCTCAAACTTTACAAACCTAACCTCTAAAAAAGGCAGAAGGTCCAAAAGAATGTATTGATTAAATCTATTTGCTTAAATTTGTTTACAACCAGAAATTTAGACCTCAAACTATTCAAACGGGTATCAGAATTGGCTTTAAAGTAATTGTTTAATTTGACCAACATGTTTGTGTTTTAGTCAGAATGAGTCCAGATCTAGATGGACTCATGCAGGTCCGGACTCTCAGGATGACGGCTGAGAGGAACTCTTCATAAACCATCAGAACATTCTCAGCTGTTAGAAGACATTCCTCTGATTATTGAAAAAGGTGTCTATTTTTAAAATGAGTATTTAATAAAATGAAAGTGTAACTAATCCCTGTGTGAAAGCATAGCTTCAGCCATGACAAATTTAGAAAAATTCTAGCAAAGTGGGTGGAGCCTAGATATGGAGAGGGGCGTGGCTAAGTGTGGCGGTGGGAGGAGGGGGAGCTGTGATCAGGAAGAAAGATCTGTTGCTGATTTATAAACTGTCTGATTCTGGGTTCTGATGTTGGACATGTTGAGAACCTGCAGCTTTCAGCTCCTCACTCATAATGTCCTTCCCTCCAGACGGTGGCGAACCGGGTTGGAGTTCCCATGATGTTAGTTCCCACTGACCAACAGGTGGATTAGTTCACACATTAATGGAAACTAAAAGCTGCATGTTCAGTTTTAGTTTTAATCAACACCAGGAGCCTCAGCTGTTGCTGATCCAACACCTGAGGCTCCTGGTGTTGATTCTACATGGGATCTATCCGGGATCAACCTGGGATCTATCCGGGATCTACCTGGGATCTACCCGGGATCAACCTGGGATCTATCCGGGATCAACCTGGGATCTACCCGGGATCAACCTGGGATCTATCCGGGATCTACCTGGGATCGACCTTCCCTAGGTACCAGGAAAGGTTTATCCTCAAGCTTCACGAGTGATGAAGCTGAAAAGGTTTGCTGCTTTATTTAACAGATCAGGATTCTGTAAAACTCCAGCATCCTTTATCTCTCGTGGTTATGAACTAATTATTGATAAACTGCTTTAGCAATAATTACATTCGCTTATTTAGTCTTTAGCTAATATGCCCCTGACTGGTGTGATGACATAAAAACTGATCATCATGCAGTTTTAGTTTCCTCTGAGATGTTGGAGAACACATCATCATGTTTGTGTCATGACCCGATCAGAACCAGAACCAGGTCTGATGTTCTACAGATGTTCCCTGACAGAACATTCACGTCTACGGACACGAACACGACTGAAACACGCCAGTTACACAGACAACAAGAAGGTCACATAACTCACCAAGTAACAGACAAAAGTCAGCAGCGAGGAAAAAACAGTGAAAGTTCAGAACCAATAATCAATAATAAATTTCATCAATCAGACTCTGCTGGCCGGTATCAGTAACAGTGGCATTGATTCACCTGTTTCATCAATAATCAATACAAGCCTGGAGAGAAATCAGGATCATCTGAGCTAAAAGGCCTTAAAACGAACGAGAGGCGTCTGGAAATGTTTGATTATTTCTTTATAAATTTGCAAATTTATAAAGTCATAAACTGTTGAAAGAAGATTTTCTCATTTCATCCTCAGATTGAAAACTAGTTCAAACAACTGGGCTCTCTGGATCAAATCCCTTTGCAGCCCCAGGTTTCTTAACCAACCTACATATCGGGGTGCTATGTACGAGTTAGTCAGTGAGACCAGAGGTTTGACCTTTGACCTCAGCGGGCCAGGAACCTTTCTGAACAGGCTTGTGTATCCCAGACACTCCATAAAGACCTGGAGGCCTAAAGTCACACAGCTGCAGGTATCACCATGGTTACCATGGTTATCCCCCATATCTCCATGGTAACCATCAGATCCCAAAAGTCAATCCAACCATCAGGTTGCCCCCATATTTTTTTTCTTGTTTTTTGTCATATTTTGAATCTTATTTTTGTTTGAAAGTAGCAGAAGAGGCTGGACATCGTGTCGAGTTGCTCTGTGCTTGTGGCTTCACTTTATCTTAGCGCTACTTTCACTACGGACGTTTCTTTGTCTCTGATTGGATCCGGCTGCACTCACCTGGACTCATATTACCTGAATTGGTGATTTTGGCCGGGGCGGACCAGGGGAAACTGGGCGGAGCATGTGATTGGAGCTGGCATCTGGGCTCTCTGGGGGAGTCTCGTCTTCCGGTGGTGACGGGGTTCTGGCGAGGCGTAGCGGTCCAGAGTCACTGAGGAAAAGAAGACAAGGGGGATTAATCGGGTCTGAAATGGGGGCGGTAATCTAAGGGAGCGGATGGGATTGAACGGCTGCCGCTCTGAATTAAACCGAGGCCTTGAAGACATTTCCAGTCCGGTCATGTAAAGATGCAGCTTTTCTGTTTTCACATCAACGTTTGATCTGATTCCAGCCTCTGAGGTTTGAACATGTTTCTTTGCAGTAAAGCTGCAGACGGTCAGCTGGATGAACTCACCTTGGAGCTCCTTGGATGGTGAAGATCTTGTCAGAGTGTTGCTCCCCTAGCTTGGTCATGACTTCATACAGCTCCCTGCACACCTGGAAGCAGAAGAACCACCTGAGCTCTGAACGTCTGCTGGACGCTTCTGGGGAACAGATCGACTCACCAGTGAGATTTCTCGGTGAAACTTGGCCTCCAGACTGGTGACACACCTGAAGGTGCTGATGTAGAAACCGACTCGGCTGGAGAAAGGAAATGAAGAGTTGACATAAACCGATCCAGTCAGACTGAAGAGGGCGCTGTTTGGCTTTATTCATCAGCCAGAGACGCTGCAGAAACCCAGGTCAGGTTCCTGACATTATAAATCATCAGAGGAAATGTTCACTTTGAGATCCCAATTCAGCTTCCAGGAACATCCTGTGACTGTGTGAGAAACTGAGATTAGAAAATAAATGTTCCTAATAAATCCCTGCATGCATTCATAACCATAAGACTCATTTTCATCAGTTTCAGACTTTTTGAAATCTGTCTGAAGGGAACATTCTGCTTTCACCAAACTGCATCATTTTGCTGCCTGGTTGCTGATCGGTTCGTCTCCTCAGCCTTCTGCGTTTCATTCACACCTGGCACGTGAACATCAGCAGCAGCATGCTAACCACGTTAGCATTACCCAGCATCCACCAGCTCCCTGCCTGCCGCACTAAAGAGTTGTTGAGTTATACTCCAGTTGTTTACATGCTTTTCATGAGGTCGCTAGAAGCATCATGGGAAAGTTAAGGCCATAATTATTTATACTCCTTAACCCTCTAAGTTCTAAGCCGAGCGCCGACGATCTGCTGCACTTTGCTCTGTCTGAAAAAGTCCAAGGGTTTTTGAACGAGGAGACGTTGCGTTTACAGTCAATATCAAGTTATTACGGTAATTTCTCCCTCACTGTAGGAGTGAAATCAATCTGAGAGGCAACATAATAGATGATAAATTATGAAAATAACTTTCTAGATATTGAAAGTTCCAGTTACGGATAAATGGGCAAATATATATTTACTCACAGAACATTTAAAAACTGTGTACAATTAAAATAATAAGAAGAAGAATTCAGGACATAAAGGGTTAAATGAATGTTTTACTTTGACTGGTAAGCTTCTTCTGACAGGAAGCAGTATCAATGTTCTGGAGTCCAGAAACAGCGGAGAGCTTTAAAGATTAGGGTGATGGTAAGAAGATCTTCACAGACTTGGAGCATCATCAGATGAAGATCATCAAAGTTCAGAGTTCAGAGGCGAGCAGAACGGCCAACCCGACGGATGGGCAACTGCATGACTTACCGATCCCACAGAGTCGGCAGCTCATCCTGAAGGCCGACGTCCAGCTCATCAAAGACTTTCTGAGCCTTTTTAAGCTCATCTTCTGCCTGCAAAGTTCAGCAAACATAGTTAAGCACCTTCATCTTGTTGAGAATAAATAATTCTGTTTTCCTTCCATCTCTGTTAGCTAGTTGCTAAGCTAAAGCTAAAGGAAATGACATGTTAGGAAACGGCCTCAACGCTAAGACAACGCTGTAGTCTTAGCGTAGCTTACAGAGGCTAACAAACAGAATGGAAAACTGTTCTGGGAGCCATTTTGTCTGTTAGTTCTTAAAGGTCACAGGTCAGAATGGACCAGCTGTATTTGGTATTAATAAATGGAATTCATGAATTCAACTCACTGACTCTTCTGTGACCTCATACATCAAGAACTCAGCATGGAGAAAGGATGATTCTCCACAATCTCCAACACATCCTGCTCCTTTCAGCTCACACTCACCTTCATAACCTTCCTGTCGTTCTTCATCCCAGCCACCTGCAAAGACTCCAGCTGATGCCGAGCGCTGTCGTAATCGATGAGTTTCCGACTTCTTTTGGCAACACGCATCTGAAAGCATCAGGCGTCACTTTCCTCTCGGCTTCTCCTTCGATCATGAGCAGCAGCTCTTACCTTCAGGTCGGGGAACTGCTGCAGGTATCCGTCCAGGTTTAGCAGAGTCGAGTCCACCAGTTTGTTGTGGAAATCTTCCCACAAGGCGTCACAGTCCTGCAGCACACAGTTGAGACTCAAATCAGTCGGTTTCAACGAGTCGAATCGGCTTCTGCCAGGCCACCTCTGAAAAGAGGAACCGGTGTGAACCCTGAATGACCTTTAACCTCGCATTGCGCCAAGCCGTCTGGACCTCACACCAACACATGAGCAAAGTACAGGTCAACATGGAGGAACATCAGTGCCGATAATCTCCGATAACTTGGGTTTGAGGTTGAGGTATTTCATCTGCAGTGGCAACTGGATCCACGAGAGACACACGGCAATGCAACGCAGCAATGCAACACAGCAATGCAACGCAGCAATGCAACGCAGCAATGCAACGCAGCAGTGCAACGCAGCAATGCAACACACTGGGTATATATGCAAGAGGGCAGAAATGCCAGAGGGGGCGCTGTGACCCATCTTGATTTTTTTCTCAGGGTGACAGGAAGTTAAAGATGATGAGGCACAAAAGAAAAAGTCCTCAGTCCAGAAAACAGAGACGGATAAAGATGTAGTCGGGATGAGAAAAGCTTTTCAACGCGGTGAAACAGTCGGTCAGTTTAGCTTCAGGTCCTAGTAAAGGACAGGTCACTGCATTTACTGGAAAAATAAACTAACTTGTTGCAGTTATGTTGTTGCTCAATCAGTCATAAATTAACTCGATGGTGAATCATAAAACACATGGATTATAAACTTAGCAGTGATAGACTCGGGTTTTAATGTCATGATTGACTGGAGGAAAGTCTGCAGATGAGAACCGGAGCAAAGAAGCAGGTAGAGATAAAATGCTGATGTGTTACGTCAGCAAACGTTCATCCTTCTGACCAACCTTCCCAATGGTCACGATGTCATCTTTGCCATGCCAATCCGGTTCGTAGACTTCATGCAGAGACTGCGTCAGGTTGATGGACGCCTGCTGCATCCCTACAAGAAAAACTGTTTCAGAAAACCTGAGATCCATCAAACACGTGCAGATGATGTTAAACATAATCTTTGATCTACAGCGAAGGCAGGAAGAGAAGTGATGAGCTACCTTTGATGGCAGACATGTAGGACTTCATCTCCCTCTGCAGCCGAGCGCCTTCAGACTAACAGGAAGTCATCAGTCAGATTAAAGACAGATTATCATGACACTGATTAGACTTGGAGGGTCGAAAACTGAAACTATTCATATGAGCTTTCAGTGAATCTGGGGCAACGGTCTCTCTGGTAGACCTGGTAATTCATGGAGAAGAAGAAAAGTTTGGAAAGACAGTAGAAGAAGAAACATCTCTCACCTCTTGTCTCTTGAAGTTTATCACCACTTGTTCAAACTGCTCATCTTTGGTCTCGTCTGCTTTTCCCAGTTTCTGCAGAACCTGAGAAATAAATGAAAGAAAGTTGAACTATTTTCTTATGTTTGAAGCCATTTCAAAGGTTTTAGGTCTGGACCATCTGAAAACATGCGGACATTCGTTTAGTACGACCACGACTTCCTTCCTCCACCAACACCAGACGGACACTTTCCCAGAAGTCAACTGGACCAGACGAGGCTTCAGGTGACCCACGCAGGGTTGGACATTATGCACTAAATGCACACAAAACATTTATTCAATATCATCAGTTAAAGCCATAAAACCGATTCATTGAGGGCTGTAAAGCTGCTCCTCCTTAGGAAGCCGTTCCGTTTTGATCTATAGCTGATGTCAGTCAGGTTCAGCTTTAGTTCTGCCAGTATCACCACTAGATGTTCCACTGCTCAAGTAATCCACCAGTTACTGTACGAGTGGCTGAGGACTCGGGGGATCTAACCACGTGTCCTTTAAGAACTGACCTGAGGTGAGAGCAACAGCCCAAAAGGTCACTACATTTTTAGGGAGGAGAGATTCAAGCTTTCGGTTTTAGGGCCTAAGAGATTTGACTAAAAGGAAAAGTTTCTTTTTATTTTGTAAAGGCAAAAATGCAAATATAATATTCTTACAGAAAACTCATTCAAAACATGAAGATAGCATCTTTTGGTCTAAACAATGGGGAGATGAAGCTAATTTTTGTCATGGCTCTTTAAGAACAGCAGGGGTCGCTATTCTTCTAAAAATCTTCCAGGGTCAGATCATCTCAAGTAAAATGGATGAAAATGGCCACTGGTTATTCCTCATTGTCTGTTTGGATAACTTAATACTTATTTTATTAAATATATATGGTTATAATAATCTAAACCAGAACAAATTATTGCTAGAAGAAACATCCCTAAAATCATTTTACTCAACAAACAATGTTATTGTAAGATGATTTATTTTTATTTTTCAATTAATATGGTTTCATACAAGATCAGTTATTTGCTAAAGATGTTCCATAGCTAAGGAATTGTGCTGTGCCTTTAAGAGGAGCTGTTTTTTCTTCTTCTGGGGTTTTTAGGACCCCAGATGGGTTCTGTCCTGTTGAAATGGAGGTTGAATAAAAGTCTGGTTGAATAGTTTCAGCTCCACTGTTCCCTCTTCCTCCACCCACCACCTCCTATTTTATGGTAACAGGTTTACCTCACATTGTAGTGTTACATTATAATCGGTGGGATCTCGACTTCGTTCCAGATGAATTTTATGATAAATGGCCTTCTAAACATGACTCAAGTTACCCAAACAAAATATTGAACAATTTCTGCAATGAACAAAATCTAGTTGACGTGTGGCGTCATCTTAATCCCAACTGTATTAAATTTTCATGGTTTGGTTCAAATAGCAAATCAAGAGTTGATTATTGGCTTATAACAAATGAATTATTGACCAATGAAATCAACTCAGATATTTCTGCGGCACCGTTGACCAAAGTCTTATTTCCTTACAAATAAACTGTAAATCAGGAACAAATAAATATTTTAAATGTAACTACAGTCTCCTTAAAAATGACCCCTTCTGCCAAAAAATCAAAGAATTAATCCAAAATATTAAAGATCCTGAAGATTTAAATAGTCCTGTTCAAACATGGGAATTTCTGAAGTACAAGATCAGACAATTTAATATCTTGTTCAGTAAACAAATTAAAAACGAACTCCAAAAAAAGAACTAGATATTGTACAACAACTAAATATATATTGCAATAAACCCAACCCTAAACTGAAGACAAACAAAAAATATAAATCCTCCAACCTGAACTAGATGAAATGTTTATCCAAAGAGTCAAAGGAGCTTTTATTAAATCAAGAGTGAAACGGATCGAGGACGGAGAAAAAACTGATTACTTTTATAATCTTAATAATAAATAATGTAGAAACTAACAATGAAAAATTAATATTAACAGGGATTTTTAAATTCTATAACAATTTATATTCCTCCAAATTCTCAGAACAAAAATCTTGAAGCTTTTTTAAACAAATTGAAACATTTATCCCTAAAATAGAAGATAATTACAAACAACAATATTACAATAGAAGAACTTAATAAGGCTGCTAATCATTAAACAAAGCACCGGTCCGACAGGAAACTTATAAACACTTTTGGGAAAACATAAAAATATTACTACATCAAGTTTTTCTAGAAATGTTTAAAACTCATCCTATACCTACTACAATGAAAAAAGGAATTATTGAATGTATCCCCAAACCAGACAAAGATTTACTGAGAATAGAAAACCTGTTACAGTCAGAAATTCAGATTATAAATTACTAACATACATATTTACCAAACATCTAAACATTATTACAGAATCACAATCTGGCTTCTTTAAAGGAAGGTCAATCCACAACAATGAGACTGGTGATTGAATATAGGGACATGATCAATAATGACAGATGGTCAATAATAGTTGTGTATTAGAACCTAAAGCAGTGGTTCTGGTCCAGAAGGCCCGGCATCCTGAATGTTTTAGTTCTCCCTGGTTTAACTCACCTGGATCCAAAGGGGCCTCATTAGAGGAACTTTGACCTGCTGAGGAGGAAGTTCCTACCAGCAGGGACAGAACCAGAACCTGCAGGACTCCGGGCCTCCAGGACCCACTGTGGGAACCACGGATACATTTAATGTTGAAATTCCTCAAGTTCTCCCATTTCCTCATGTCTCTCTAATTTAGTTGCAGAAATGTTAGCAATCTATCTTAAAAACTGTGCAGATATTGAGAAATTAGACGTTTTCGGAACAGAATTAATCATTAGCCAGTTAATATGACATCACAGTTTTCTTAAAAAATCACAAGCAGGTTCCAACTGTAATTGATAAAATGAAACTTTTTTCAGAGGCTTCAGGATTAATGCTAAATTTAAAACATTAATGCTAAATTTTTAAAGCATTAATCCTGCTAAATTCAGGATTGATGCTAAATTTAGGGATTTAAAACTAAAGAAATTCATGACTCTTCCCTAAAAGAAATATCTAGTATTCCAATTAAATCTGAAATGAAATACTTGGGAACTGTTATAACCAAAAACCTTAACTATTGAAAACCAGATTAAAGAACATAAATCCAAACTTAACTCATGGCTCCAACCTTTGACCTTTGACCTTTCTGTTTTAGGACAAATTTACTTATCAAAAATGGAAAGTTTGTCAAGATTAATATATTTATCATGTAGCTCTGATGTCCCAAATAGTTTAACTAAAACTATTAACCAAATGAACATGAACTTTATTAGGAGGAACAGGCCACAGTACCTATGGAAAGGTCATAGGTCAAAGAAATTAGAGATGGTGTCTGAAAGTAATGGACTCCGAATGTCTTAACAGAACCTGAAGATGAACTGGATTAATAATTACATTCTTTCAAAATTTGAAAACAAAAAAAGAAAATCAATTGAAAGGTTAAGGAGGAGGGTTAGGGATTTAAAACTAAAGAAATTAAAAAGTTAAATGTTGTTTACTGCTCCAAAGAGCTGCTAATAAATCGCTTTAATATGGAAGACAATAAATGCTCATTCTGTGAAAGTGATATAATAATAGATCATATCTCCTATGAATGCAATCAAACCAAAATATTCTGGAATTGCTTAGAAAGGTGGATCAAATCAAAAATTGCACTTCCTGAATCTATTTCTAGAGATATTGTAACTTTTTGAGTGTTATTAAAAAACAAAACAATAGAGCTGATAACTGCAACATCCAGATATTAGATTTACTTCTAGCTTTTTTAAATATTGGAATAATTGTTCATCTGCTTTGTCATGGATGTGTCCTTTTTATGTGATGATTTATTAATTTCATTTTATTTTTCCAAATTGTATGGAATCCTTTTTGTCTCAAAATAAAGACGTATTAATTTATATCCTGGTAGTTTGGTCATTTTGTATTGAGGCTCCAACAATTGAATGAAATGAATATTTAATAAATATATTTGTTGTTTTGAAGCTTTACTCTCAACACAAAAATGTTCCAAAATTTAAAAACTACGATTTTTGGTCAATTATTTCAGTGGTTTTCTAAAAATTCTTCTAAGTTATATTTCCATAATGAATGACGCAGGTTCATGCTGAGACATGAGGCCAGAACCAGAACCAGAACCAGAACATTACTGGATGGTACCTGCACACAGGTGAGCCAATCAGAACGAGGCAGGCTCTGATGATCTGAAACTTTTGACAAACAAAACAAAACAACGTCACCGTCCCTGCTTACGTCATCTAATTCCTCACGTGAAAACACGTTTTCCACGCAGCTGAAGCGTCAAGTACAGACAGCTTTAATCAGCCAATCACAGCGCTCTCCGTCAGCAGCTCCTAATTTGCGTTTTTTTTCCCCAATAAAAACGTTTTTAATCCGTTTCTTTAAAAGAGCTGCGTGGTGACGTCATGCCTTTTAGAAAATTAAACGATATCAAACAAAATTTTAAAAAAATGTGAGATCTATTGTGACAGATCAGCTGCGGCCTGCATCCTCCTCCACGACCGACCCCGAACTCACCCGAACTCACCCGAACCCCCACCAGAACCAGGCGGCTCCTACCTTCTCCTGGGCCCGGTTCAGCCGTTTCTGAACGTTCTTCGCAAAGATTCCCGATTTAATTTCCGCCATGATGCCTGAAGAGGTCGGAGGATTACAGAGGAGGCGCGTGTCTGCGCGCGTGCGTGCAGGGGGCGTGTTTGAGAGGCTATCTGGAAGCTGATTGGCTGTTGCTCCCTACGCTGCGGTCAGTCAGAGGAGATGCTGGTCCAGAAGCTGCAGGTGAGACCAGAGCAGCGGGACGTCACGTCCGCAGCGCGCGAGGACGCACAGAGAGCGGACATGCGCAGTTTCACCCTCACGTGCATCAATAATGAAGTGGAAACAGGAGAATCTCTTGTCCTGACGAAGCTTCCTGCTGAGCTCCAGAAACCGGAAGGAGAAGCTGCAGAGGTCGGAAGGATCCCGGAAGTTTCTGCGTAATAAAATAATCGCAGCTGGTTCTGGTTCTGGTTCTGAAACAGCTGCAGCTCTGACTGCAGTCAGGTCAATGACCTCATGTAAACAGCAGGGGGCAGCAGAGAGCTGAGGCAGAAAATAAAATAACTTATTTTATTTTCAAAAAGCATTTGCAGTAAAGGGGATCCTGGTCCAAAGGTCAGGGGTCAGGGTTACAATCAACCTGAACACATGTCCAATATCTGCCGATTCGATTGACTTTATGGCCAGATCTCCACCTCCAGCAGAACCAGAACCAGGCTCAGTGTGAAAAGAAGAGCTGATCCAGGAGAAAGTAACTTCCTGCTCTTTGATCAGGAGCGTTGGATGCAGCAGCTGCAGCTTCATGCTGTAGCGGGTCACAGAGACCAGGACAGGTGTGGGGCGCCAGGTGAGACGCTCAGTCATGATGTCACTGTGCTGGTGACCAGGAACTTCTGATAGTCATGCTGCGGGCTTGGTTCTCTCAGAAACAGGACATAAATAAAAGAAATGAAGGATGTTGTTCCTAACGGGCTGCCGCAGGATCTGGATCTTCTGCTATTAATCATTTCTATTAATCAACTGGGACAGAATGATTGATGGAAATGTTCATTTTTGATCCAGTCCTACAGAAAGTATCCACTGCTTCTTATTCCAGACCCAGTTTGAATGTGAGTTCATTAGTTTAGTTCACTAATTTGACTCATACGTCACACAGTAACTTCTGAAAACAAACAAATGCTTCATCAAATGACTTTTTAAAAGACGCATTATTGGCTTAGATCTGTAAACATCCTGGATCAGATCGGACCACAACCACCGAGATGCAAAAAGAGAAAAGTTGATCTGCTGATGGTGGAACCAGAGGAGTCGGCAGCTTTCTGTGTTCAGGAAGGAAAGAGAGAAAGTCGGATGAGTCCATCAGTCACATCCCAGCTGACAAAATGTTGCACTGTTTACTAAAAGTAAAAGTTAATTAAAGCAACATGTTGACTTTGGAGCGTGTCCAGTGAGCCGAACTGCTGCAGGATCTTGTTTTTTTTTTTGGAGGATCAGTAAATAACTTATTGTTTTCTCAGCATCTGATATGAAGGAGGAATCCAGTAAAACAGAATCGGTTGGGAGCGTCGGAGCGTCGCTTCTGGACGCCACTAATACAGATTAAACTCCACTGACCAGAAATTCTGATCCAGAATCAGAAAAGATTTTCTCAGTGGAGTTGGCTCCATATCTGGACAATGACTCCCTCAATGTTTAACCGCATGAAAAAAATCTAGTTAAAAAGCTAAATGTAAGTTTTCTTTTCCTTTTTCTGATAAAGCAGTTTGAGTGTCTGGAGATGTTTTGCAGATGATTTTACCTGCACAGAATTTTAGTTTTATAAAATGATTCATAAATACATGATGATGATGAATGACTTGGGTTTAGTCCACATTTCTAGGAAAACAAGCACATTTGGTCTTTAATTAACCCTAAAAATCAGTTTAATGTTAAACAATAATTTATAAAACCTCTGGCCAAAATGGAGAAGATGGAGAAATTCATATTGTTCATGGGATTTGAGGTAGATAATTCACCAGTACATCCACATCCTCGCTGTTTGAATCCAAACAGGAAGTCAATTGTTGATTGGCTGATAGGGTTTAGTGTAGCGCTACACTGCCCCCTTTGGGTTGGCATGTTTGAAACGAAGCTCAGGGTCGAATTGCTGCAGGTTCTTGTGGATGAAAACCCTTTTTGCACCAGTGGCCTTTATTTGATAGCAATCTGACAGGAAGGGGGCAAAGAGAAGGAACGGGAGTGGAACTCGGGGCCCGTTGGGATCTGCGGCCTCTAACCGCGGCGCAGAGCAACGCCACAATGAAACCGAGTGTCGGATGTTATTTATTTCATTGATGTGGAAGAGATCTTAGGTTTCATTAAGACCCGGTGGCGTGTGGACGGTCTGCATTACAAGCTGCAACATGTCAACACAGCGCCGTGTTTCAATGACCTGGACTGGCTGTGAACTCCCATTGGTTATCTTTTATTTACCAGGCTGTTTCTGCTGGTCTAACTGAGAAATGTTGACTCGCTCTCAACTTGCTGCTTCTTTCCGTCTCTTTTTGCTCGGACTGAATTAGGTAAAAGGTTTTTGTTCACTCTGCTCCCTCATCCTGGCTCTCACTACAGAAAACTTTGAAACCGACTGAATTTATCTCCGAACTGAAAGTTCTTCAGGCTCAATGATGTGAACCTGATTTTCACAGCTTGTCATTTTCTTTTACCTTTTTTGTGTTTTATTTGTTGCCTCCTGGCCAGGACCTCTTGAGTCTTGATGGGATTTTATCCTGGTTAAATAAAAAAGTTACGGTAGACGGTCTTTAATTTGTCTCTCAGGGACATTCAGCTGAGATGTTTGCATGCACCTGGTCTGGTCTGCTCAGGGGTTGAAGGAACTTCTCCCGTTTTGCTTCCAGGTCTTTGGTGGAAAGCTGCTGGCAGGCGTTTCAGATGTTGGGTGATTCCTCCATCCTGCGGGAGCCGACAGGAACAGGTGAATCAGGCCTCAGGTGATGCCGTGTCGCCGGCTGTCGGCAGCAGAGGGCCTGCTGATGTCAGAAGATCTGATTCGACGTGGACTCACTCCATCTGCTCCTCTCTCATTATAACAAGTCATCTCCAGCCCAAAGATCGAGTTCACACCGACGGAGTTTCTCCTCCACGTGAGCTGACGAAGACGATGCTCTGATTCATCGAAGTGTGTGTGTGTGTGTGTGTGGTATGAGTGAATCAGGGATGCTGCCTTCCTCCTCTTCCCTCCTTCCTCCTCCTCTTCTGTCGTGACGTTGGATCAGGAGGAAACACCACAAACAGTCCGGAGATATTCTGAGATCCTGCCGAGTTGTGAGTGACTCAGAGGGAAATACCTCTGTGGACGGAGGGAGGAGTTTATCTGCTGGAGGTATAATTACTGTCAGAGAGCAGAGAGGGAGAGCAGAGTGACCCGGCTCAGTGTTTGCTCAGATTCAGAACCAGAGAGGACCGGAACCAGCACCAGAATCTCCAACATGACAGACTGACAGACCAGAACCTCCGGACCCAGCTCAAGCCTCTTTACTGTTTCATCTGCATCTCCACAAAACCCTGGCTTTGGGTTCTAACTTCTGACTGCTGTCAGAACCAGAACCCGTCTGGATCGGCCTGTCCTGCTGCCAACTCTTTCCTCAGACCGGACCAGTAGCCGCTGGTCTGACTGGACAGATTAGTCCTCTGCATCAGAACCGTTCAGGATGTCTTCTTGGGCTGCACTGCTCTTCGCAGTTCCCGTCTTTCTTCTGATCGGCGCCTCGCCCCTGGAGGTCGCTCCGTCCTCCGCCTGCCCCTCCTGCTCTCTGGCTCAGCTGAGGAAGAACTCGTCTTCGCTCGGCGCTCAAGGTGACATGGTGGAGGCCGTGAAGCGTCACATTCTGACCGTGCTGCACCTGAGCGCCCGGCCCAACCTGACCCAGCCAGTTCCTCGTGCGGCACTACTCAACGCCATCAAGAAGCTGCACGTTGGGCGGGTTACTGAAGACGGTGCTGTGGAGATACCGGAGGAAAGTTTGGATCCAGGGACCTCAGTCGCACCTGAACCTCCATCAGAGCTGATCATCTTTGGGGAGCCAGGTGAGTCCAGAGTTTAGTTTGGGTTCTATCAGCCGGTTTGGATCGGGTCCAGCTCAGGGCCAAAGGTCCTGGCTGGATCAGTCCTGGGTAACCGCAGGTTGCATGAAGCGTGGCTCCAAACGTGTGAACTGCTGTCCTTGTGGGACTGTGAGGACATAGCAGGTCCTGCAGCGCTGGATCGGATCCAGGCTGGCATTGACCGGATCGGCTGCATGGGAGACGTCACGTCCTCTCTGTCCTCACTTATCGCTTCATTCACAAAAATGCCACAAGGTCAAAGTTTGTTTACAGATTTCAGTCAGACTTTCCTCCATGTGCAGATCTGATGCCTGCAGGAATCAGTTCAGAGTGAATGGCTCCAGACAGGAACTAGAACCTTGTGGTCTGGTTCTGTCAGAGTCCACATGGTTCAGATCCGATTTACCAGAACTTCAGTCCAGCTGGGTTTAAACCTCAGCAGATACACCATGGTTGGTTGAGGAGACGTTCACAGATCCGGGTTGGTCTCTTCAGTCAAACTGGGTTTTTTCCAGCATCTCAAATCAGAACCAAACATTACCTGGCAGAACGAGTGACCGGTTCTGTTTCCAGAGGAGAAGATGAAGCAGAACAACCAGGTTCTATAAATAGTTTCCCTGCTGAGAAATCTGCGGATCTGAGGTTCTTCAGAGGCTGGCCCAAATTAACGGGCAGTAACGAGGCCGGGGGTGCGGGGCATACCGAGTGGTCTCAGGCCGTAAATAATCCCTTTATTCAGAGAAATCTGGGCCTCAGTAATTATTCTGCAGCAGGAGACAAAGAGGACAGGGTGGACAGCGTCCTCAGTCTTTTTTAGACTCTGTTTATATGGAATATATTTAGAGGCAAACATCCATTCATGCAGTTATTATAGGAGACCTTCGCTTTGTTGCTTCATTTATAGGGGGACGGGGGATTTGGGGGCCCCTGGGTTCAGCAGAACTAACATGTCGGCTGTTTTCCGCTGCAGGAGACTCTCCGAACACCGTGACCTTTGACGTGTCGAAGGAGGGCGGCGCTGCCACGGTGGAGCAGGCCGATGTTTGGATATTCTTGAAGATGTCAAAGGTCAATCGGGTCCGAAGTAAAGTGATGCTGCAGCTGCTGTGGACTCGCTGCGATGGTGGTTCCTACAAGGATGAGTTTGTTTCAGAGAAGATGGTGGACAGTCGGCGCAGCGGCTGGCACACGCTCGGCGTGACGCGCGGCGTTCAGGCGCTGCTGGACGGCGGTGGCAGCTCGCTCGGCCTGCGGGTCTCCTGCCCGCGCTGCGCCGAGGTTGGGGCGGCACCCATCCTCACATCCGGTGACAGAGCGAGGGCGACGGGCCGGGATCAGACCCACCGGCCTTTCCTCATGGTGATGCTGCGGGCCGAGGAGGAGGAGCCTCAGCGCAGGGTCAGGCGAGGTCTAGAGTGCAACGGAAAGACCCACGGTTGCTGCAAACGGCAATTCTACGTCAACTTCAAAGACATCGGCTGGAGCGACTGGATTATAGCTCCATCCGGTTACCATGCCAACTACTGCGAGGGGGAGTGCCCCACCCACACGAGCGGCTCGGCATTGTCCTTTCACTCAGCGGTCATCAGCCACTACCGTCTGCGCGGCTACGCGCCGTTCCAGAACAGCAAGTCGTGCTGCGTGCCGACGCGGCTGCGCGCCATGTCCATGCTCTACTACAACGAGGAGCAGAAGATCGTCAAGAAGGACATCCACAACATGATCGTGGAGGAGTGCGGCTGCTCTTAGAGCATCCTTCCCATCAGCACTCTGGTTCTCGCTGCTGCTCCACATTGGAGCGAGCCAGAACATTTGCCCTGGACCGGCCGATTGTTCTGATCCAGAGGAACCGGAGGTTCCGACCGGATGGAGGCCAATCATCGTAGAGTATTCTAACAGCTGCGTGAGGCGCAGGGAGACCGGACCCGCAAACCTTCTGGACGATCTCACATTCAGACCAAAAACAAGCCAACAATCAAAGTTTGTCCCGTTTTTTAAAAATCAAAATGAGACAAAAATCTGAAAAACACCTGAACTCTTTCTGGGTCTGCTCTAATTTATTTACATGGTTTTGTCATTAAACTGTGATCCAACATGTTGTCTTGGTTTCTTCATTCAGTCCCTGAAAAAAAGGTTCTGAAGGTTCTGCTGATCCAGATCATCTTCTGGATCAGAGCCAGAACCAGAGAACCTCAGAAGTCAACAGTTGACATAAAATGTGACAGCGGAAAGTCTTTGAACCGGTTCTAGTGTCAGATTCTGCAGCTGATCCATCCCAAGCTGGTTCTACCAGAACCCGACCCGCTCCTCTTGGTCCACTTCCTGCCCGGTCCTTCTCTGCTCTCTGATTGGCTGCTGGAGGCCTGAACTGGTTCTGATGGTTCAATCCGGTCCAAAGTCAGTGAGAGCCCAGCAGGGGGGAACCATGAATAAAACTACAAACATGGCTGACGGTTCTGCTCTCACTGGCTGTCTATCAGATCTTCATTATCTTACAACAGGAAGTCACATCGGTTGACTTCCTGTCACATGATCATCCAGGTGAGAGCGCCACCTGGCTGCAGACTACCTTCGTTGGACAAACAAAAACTGCGGCCAAGCGCCGAGCAAACGAGCAGCGATGACGTCATCTTCTGACCTCTGACCTCAGATCTGATGTTTGATCAATCAGACAAACAGTCCCAGTTTGTTGACGGGGAGGACGGAAGCTCATGCAATGTTTGCCCAGCAGAACCAGGCGCCTTCACACTGGTCTAACTGGGTTAACTGGGTTGACTTAACTGGTCATTAACTGGTCTAACTGGGCCAATCAAAATATAAACAGCCATCATTTGATGCAGGTGTGTTAAACCAGGCAGAGAACTAAAACAGAACTAAAAACCACTTTGGGCTCCACTGGGTCAGGTAGCAAAAACACAGTGGTTCATATCTTTGCTTGGTGAAAATAAAGCACTACGGTTTGTTTTCACTTCATATTGGTTTGAAATTATTTTATAACCAGGTGCAGACCGATGGATATTGCTCAAACTGACAGAGGGCGTACTTTCTTTTTGTCAAATAATTTAAACTTGCAACTCTTCAGGAGAAAACCCCCCAAAAATGAACAAATCCAGAATCTACCCTAACACCAGAAACACAAGCGGCTGAGTCAAGTCAGTTTATTTCTAAACTTGACTCAAAGTCAAGTTTGTTGGAAACAACATCACAGGTAGATAAATGAAAAAAGAGAAATAAAATTAAGTTTAGTGAAACTAAGACAAATATAAAATTGGCAGATACCAAAAGCTAATAGAATGAATAAAAACCAACCAATTTTTAAATTTTGCTGCAACGATTATCTTCCATCCTTTACCTTTTCTCTTTAGCTGTTGTTGAAGGGCTGGGAGAAAAGACGAGTTTCAGTCTGGAGTTAAGTTTTCTCAGTCAGCAGGTCAGTTTAACAGCCAGAGGGAAATGGATCCAGAGTCCAGGGTGACCCAAAGGTCGGCTGTGTCTGCTTCCAGCCTGGCTTTAGGCCGCCAGCCGACCTCAGGGCTGCTAGAGCTCACTTCAGTACCAAGGACCCAAAAAACACTTAGAAACAACCAAGAAGACCTTAAATTTGATCCTAAAGCAGCAGGGAGCCAGTGGAGGGTCCTGGTTTTGGTCAGCAGACCAGCTGCAGCATTTTGTTTGCTCTGCTCCAACCTTGAGTACAAAGAGTTCTAATAATCTGAACGTGATGAATGACTGGATCAAAATCAGAGGAAGATAAGATTTTATCTTAGCAAAGATCCTCAGCTGAAAGAAACTGGCTTTGATAGCAGCGCTAACATGCTAATCAAATTTAACATAAGATTAACAATCACAGCCAGATTTTTCACAAACAGACGACAGCAGGAGGACAGGGGACCGCCCACACCGTCCCGTCCAAGAGAGGACTTCACTGACCAAACTCTAAAATCTCAATTTTTTCCTTATTTAGGTTCCAAACATTTGCACTTAACCATGTCTGTACATCCTGAAGAAAATCCTGTAACATCTGTACACCAGACTAGCTGTCATTTGTAGTTAAAGGTAGATAAATCTGAATGTTGTCTGCAAAACAATGAAGAGACTTTTTTAAAGATACAACCCAAAGACAGAAGATATAAGGCAAAAAGAACAGGCGCTAATATCGACCCAGATGGAGCACAGCATGCTTCAGAGTGGTAGGAAAGCATCAAAGAAGCATTTACCATTTTAACAATACATGGACCATGAGTGAATGTTTCACACATTGGAAACTGGAAGAGAAGGGTCTGGAGGAGCCATCGTGGGAGGAGAAACCGCTGAGTGGGATGTACCACCGGTAGCTGAAATGGCTGATGTGAACAAATCCAACCAATGGCTGGAGACCAATAGAGACCGAGACTGACCAGACCAGGCAACATCCCAGGCGCCGGCCATGCAAAGAGAACCCAGAATCAATTCCACATCTACCAACAGGGTGGAAGACACTAGCAGGAACACCTGGAACGCTGTAACCCAATGGTTGGTGTGGTGAGCAGAAACATCTGTGTGGAGTATGACCTGGAGACCCAAAGGTCAGAGTGGGAACCAGCTTCTGAGAATGACCAAGCTAAGGTCCTGTGGCACAAAAAGATATCAGTAAACCGACCGGACGCGGTCTCCGTTGGTCAGCAGCAGAGGAACGATGTGATGAATGTGACCTTCCAAATGATGGAAACATCTGGGAAAAGGAGCAGGAGAAACACCAAGAGCTCAGGGAGGAGCTGGAAGGAGGCTGGCAGGTGACCGCCGGCCCATTGTGTCCCTACTGGACCAGAACACAGCGCCACTGGAAACTGTTCCCAGGACAAACCAGACTGGAGCAGCTCCATCATTTCTGCTGGCCTTCTTGTCAAGCAGAGACTGTCAGGTGAGCCTCCAGGTAACTGTCAGTTAACCTATCGGAGGTTAGTGGAAGGAAATCCAAAATATTTGACCCAAATCATCCAGTTCTATAAAACTAGCTCTCATCCTGATCAAATGTATGTAAACTTCCAGATTTGAAGACAGAAAAATCTCTGAAAAATTATTGAGCTGAAACTGAAGAAAAAGAATGAAAAGAATTCAGTGTATGTAAACTTATGGTTTCAACTGTATCTTTAGTGGATGCAGAAATACAGTGTTTGATGTCTCCTAGTTTATTTATACTTTGTATCTGTGAGCTGGAAACAAATTCCTTGTTTGTGCCTCAGTTTGAGCAATAAAACTGGTTCTGGTTCTGAAGAACATTGGTCAGTCGAGTCAAGGCACCGATGTTTCGAACCAGAAAATTCAACATCTGACCTCCTCCTGGGGGCTGCAGCAGATGTTTGAGGCCGTGTGTCCAGGTGTGTCCAGGTGTGTCCAGGAGCTCCAGCTGGGTTCAGGAGGGTCACTTCGCTGTTCCCTATTCTAGAAACCGCCTCTAGTTCTGTGTTGCTCCTGCTTGGAAACTGCAGTTCAGTGTCTGATGCAGTGAATTCCTCAGATTTCTGATGTCATTTATCAAAAACAGACAATATGCGAGCGCCCTCTACTGGATGAGCGTGGAAATGTCCTGTGATGTCGGATTGGTGGAGTAGACCGAGGTCTGGCCTGGAGCGAACCAGATCTGCTGAGTATCTCTGGTTCTGGATCAGAATTGGAGCAGACCGTTGCTCTGTGAGAACATCTCGGTGTTTGTTTTGCACATGAGGAAGTTTAAATATGGCCTGATCCATCTCTTCCAGTGCCACCTGCAAGTTTCAGCAGGTCTGCTCAGATCCTGAGTTGTTGGTTATCCAGCTCCTGAGAATCACAGCGCCCTCTGCTGGATGAGGTCAAACACTGATCATTGCTTTGAATTTGATTTTAATGGCCAGTTTTTCTCTGTGGGGAACGTCTGAGCTGGCAGAGATGTGTGAACTCGCAGACATCCAGAGAAACGTGATGAGAGGTGGACAACCATCATGTGAGTCAAACTCTAGGATCTATTTTTTGTGTGTGGGTGGCCGCAGGACACGTCAGCGTTGTTAGCCGAGAGAAGGCCTGCTAACCTCGACGCCACCTCCAACACAAACTGCTGCTGCTATTCACAGACATTCACCCCCACAGAGAGCTGCTAAATCAGACCTGCATGTTTAGATCGCAGCGATCTGCACCAGGCCTCACCTGCTGGCGGAACAATTCCTCCGAGTCTTTAGGGGAAAGGTTTCCTGTCTCTCTCCGATACATCAATTATTTCTTCTGTAAAGGCAAAAATGTCATTTTCAGACAGGAATACTGAGTTCTTCAGTCCTAATTCCTAAAGCTGGGAAACACCATCAGGCCCGTGAAGCGCAATGGAAGACTGGCAGATCTGGCAATAGCAGCATCACCCGTAACTGGACAGACACCAGGTTGACAAGATCTCTGCTGAGGTTACAGTCAGCACAGGAGTCTGTCCAGATCCTGTCATTGAGTTTTTGGTTGGTATTCTGACTAAAGTTAAAGGTTCGGACAGAAGTTGATTGTGTTTGTTCAGTGCATGAGAGCAGAGTTTGGTTGGATTCGGTCCTTCACTGCATCAATTCACCAAACAGAGACTGAATGTTGTTTGACCAATGATTCCTGATAATTAGGTGACTAGTTAGTTTTACAACAAATGCTCCCTATTTGTTGTATTCCTTTTTGACACTTATTGCATTTACATCATTTACATGGTTGACTTCCGGTTTTTAATTTGATGCTTTTATTTTGATAAGAGAGCTTCCTTTATTTATATTACAGAACAGCAGCTGAGCAACAGAAAGAACAGAAGATAAGTTGCAACAGCGTAAAAATGGATCTTGTCATTAGCGGCCTCTTGACAGAGACACCAGGTGTGTTTATTTCTAATATTGATTGGTTGGAATTGTAAATTTGTTTTATTGTATACAAACACCAGGGCACAGTTTTGAATTAGAGTTGATCATTTTAGTAATGAACCTTATTTTTAGTTGATATGTTAGGGTTGTTTTTGTCTTTTTGTGTGTGTTTGTGCTACAGCTCTCACGGAGAAACTTTACTCCCAATAAACCTCACGGTTCATCAGTAAAGCCACAATCCTTCATTTGGGGGGTCTGCTACAAAAGTCTACCTTTATTATTAACAATAAATTATTAATAATAATTACACAAGCCAGAGAGTGTTACCAATACTTGTACTAAAGTGAAATTAAACTTGTTACTGGGAAACCTCAGTGTGCAGGTAAAGTTAGTCATTTATCATCTTAAACCAAATAAAGTTGCCCTGGTTAATGGGATAAAGAGACTCAGGTAAAGTAAAGCTCCTCCATGATGATGTTTGTTAACCAGGTAGCTCTGATTGCTGATTGATTAATTAATTAGGTAAACTGGACCCATCAATGAGGTCAAACCTGAAGTGATAACCAGGAACTCAGACTCGTTACTGAGATGAAGCCAGGTTCGTTAACAGATTTAATCAATGACGTGTTTTCAGTACCGAGGATCGGAGCGTGTCGACCAATCAGGAGGATTTGATGAAGCGTATGGAGGCTTGTGTTGATGCGGCAGGTTGTGACGTTTGAAGCTTCGTATTTGGGCCGAACCAGGAGACTGATTCAGGAACTGGTTCGTCGGTTT